>CM069862.1:156112303-156274803 GCA_036172795.1 Pelodytes ibericus | reverse complement strand
ATGATGATATGATGATGATGATGATGATGATATGATGATGATGATGATGATGATGATGATGATGATGATATCATGATGATGATGATGATGATGATGATATCATGATGATGATGATGATGATGATATCATGATGATGATATCATGATGATGATGATATCATGATGATGATGATATCATGATGATGATGATATCATGATGATGATGATGATGATATCATGATGATGATGATGATATCATGATGATGATGATGATATCATGATGATGATGATGATGATGATATCATGATGATGATGATATCATGATGATGATGATATCATGATGATGATGATGATGATATCATGATGATGATGATGATATCATGATGATGATGATGATATCATGATGATGATGATGATGATGATATCATGATGATGATGATATCGATGATGATGATGATGATGATGATGATGATGATGATGATATCATGATGATGATATCCTGATGATGATGATATCATGATGATGATATCATGATGATGATGATATCATGATGATGATATCCTGATGATGATGATATCATGATGATATCATGATGATGATGATGATGATATCATGATGATGATGATATCATGATGATGATGATGATGATATCATGATGATGATGATGATATCATGATATGATGATGATATTATGATGATGATATCATGATATGATGATGATGATGATGATATTATGATGATATCATGATGATGATATGATGATGATGATATTATGATGATATCATGATGATGATGATGATGATATCATGATGATGATATCATGATGATGATGATGATGATATCATGATGATGATGATGATGATATCATGATGATGATGATGATATCATGATGATGATGATGATATGATGATGATGATGATGATGATGATATCATGATGATGATGATATCATGATGATGATGATATGATGATGATGATGATGATGATGATGATGATATCATGATGATGATGATATCATGATGATGATGATATCATGATGATGATGATGATGATGATATCATGATGATGATATCATGATGATGATATCATGATGATGATATCATGATGATGATGATATCATGATGATGATATCATGATGATGATGATGATGATGATATCATGATGATGATGATATCGATAATGATATCGATGATGATATCATGATGATGATATCCTGATGATGATGATATCATGATGATGATGATGATGATATCATGATGATGATGATGATGATATCATGATGATGATATCGATGATGATATCATGATGATGATATCGATGATGATATCATGATGATGATATCGATGATGATATCATGATGATGATGATGATGATATCATGATGATGATATCATGATGATGATGATGATGATATCATGATGATGATGATATCATGATGATGATGATGATGATGATATCATGAAGATGATGATGATGATGATATCATGATGATGATGATATCATGATGATGATGATGATGATGATATCATGAAGATGATGATGATGATGATATCATGATGATGATGATGATGATATCATGATGATGATATCATGATGATGATGATGATGATATCATGATGATGATATCATGATGATGATGATATCATGATGATGATGATGATGATCATATCATGATGATGATGATGATGATATCATGATGATGATGATGATGATATCATGATGATGAGGATGGTGATATCATGATGATGATGATGATGATATCATGATGATGATGATGATGATGATGATGATATCATGATGATGAGGATGGTGATATCATGATGATGATGATGATGATGATGATGATGATATCATGATGATGATGATGATATCATGATGATGATATCATGATGATGATATCATGATGATATCATGATGATGATGATGATATCATGATGATGATCATGATGATGATATCATGATGATGATGATATCGATGATGATGATGATGATATCATGATGATGATATCCTGATGATGATGATATCATGATGATGATATCCTGATGATGATGATATCATGATGATATCATGATGATATCATGATGATGATGATGATGATGATGATGATGATGATGATATCATGATGATGATATCCTGATGATGATGATATCATGATGATGATATCCTGATGATGATGATATCATGATGATGATGATGATGATGATATCATGATGATGATGATATCGATGATGATGATGATGATGATATCATGATGATGATATCCTGATGATGATGATATCCTGATGATGATATCCTGATGATGATGATATCATGATGATGATATCCTGATGATGATGATATCATGATGATATCATGATGATGATGATATCATGATGATGATGATATCATGATGATGATGATGATATCATGATGATGATGATGATATCATGATATGATGATGATGATATTATGATGATGATATCATGATATGATGATGATGATGATGATGATGATGATATTATGATGATATCATGATGATGATATGATGATGATGATGATGATATCCTGATGATGATGATATCATGATGATGATGATGATATGATGATGATGATGATTATGATATCATGATGATGATGATATCATGATGATGATGATATCATGATGATGATGATGATATCATGATGATGATGATGATGATATCATGATGATGATGATATCATGATGATGATGATGATGATGATATCATGATGATGATATCATGATGATGATATCATGATGATGATGATATCATGATGATGATGATATCATGATGATGATGATATCATGATGATGATATCATGATGATGATGATGATGATATCATGATGATGATGATGATGATGATATCATGATGATGATGATGATGATATCATGATGATGATGATGATGATATCATGATGATGATGATGATGATGATATCATGATGATGATGATGATGATGATATCATGATGATGATGATGATGATATCATGATGATGATGATGATGATGATATCATGATGATGATGATGATGATGATGATATCATGATGATGATATCATGATGATGATATCATGATGATGATATCATGATGATGATATCATGATGATGATGATATCATGATGATGATGATGATATCATGATGATGATGATGATATCATGATGATGATGATGATATCATGATGATGATGATGATGATGATGATATCATGATGATGATGATATCGATGATGATGATGATGATGATATCATGATGATGATGATATCATGATGATGATATCCTGATGATGATGATATCATGATGATATCATGATGATGATGATGATGATATCATGATGATGATGATATCATGATGATGATGATGAAGATATCATGATGATGATGATGATATCATGATATGATGATGATGATGATATTATGATGATGATATCATGATATGATGATGATGATGATGATATTATGATGATATCATGATGATGATATGATGATGATGATGACATCCTGATGATGATGATATCATGATGATGATGATGATATCATGATGATGATGATGATGATATCATGATGATGATGATATGATGATGATGATGATATGATGATGATGATGATATCATGATGATGATGATATCATGATGATGATGATATCATGATGATGATGATATCATGATGATGATGATGATGATGATGATATCATGATGATGATGATGATATCATGATGATGATATCATGATGATGATATCATGATGATGATATCATGATGATGATGATATCATGATGATGATATCATGATGATGATATCATGATGATGATGATGATGATGATATCATGATGATGATGATATCGATGATGATATCGATGATGATATCATGATGATGGTATCCTGATGATGATGATATCATGATGATGATGATGATGATATCATGATGATGATATCGATGATGATATCATGATGATGATATCCTGATGATGATGATATCATGATGATGATGATGATGATATCATGATGATGATGATGATGATATCATGATGATGATGATGATGATATCATGATGATGATGATATCATGATGATGATGATGATGATGATATCATGAAGATGATGATGATGATGATATCATGATGATGATGATGATGATATCATGATGATGATGATGATGATATGATGATAATGATGATGATGATGATGATATCATGATGATGATGATATCATGATGATGATGATGATGATGATATCATGATGATGATGATGATGATATCATGATGATGATATCATGATGATGATGATGATGATATCATGATGATGATGATGATGATATCATGATGATGATATCATGATGATGATATCATGATGATGATATCATGATGATGATGATGATGATGATATCATGATGATGATGATGATGATATCATGATGATGATGATGATGATATGATGATGATGATGATGATGATATGATGATGATGATGATGATGATGATATCATGATGATGATGATGATGATGATATCATGATGATGATGATGATGATGATATCATGATGATGATATCATGATGATGATGATGATGATATTATGATGATGATGATGATATCATGATGATGATGATGATGATGATGATATCATGATGATGATGATGATGATATCATGATGATGATGATGATGATGATGATATCATGATGATGATGATGATGATGATGATATCATGATGATGATGATGATGATGATATCATGATGATGATATCATGATGATGATGATATCATGATGATGATGATATCATGATGATGATGATGATATCATGATGATGATGATGATGATGATATCATGATGATGATGATATCGATGATGATGATGATGATGATGATGATGATGATGATATCATGATGATGATATCCTGATGATGATGATATCATGATGATGATATCCTGATGATGATGATATCATGATGATGATATCCTGATGATGATGATATCATGATGATATCATGATGATGATGATGATATCATGATGATGATGATATCATGATGATGATGATGATGATATCATGATATGATGATGATATTATGATGATGATATCATGATATGATGATGATGATGATGATATTATGATGATATCATGATGATGATATGATGATGATGATGATATTATGATGATATCATGATGATGATGATGATGATATCATGATGATGATGATATCATGATGATGATGATATCATGATGATGATGATGATGATATGATGATGATGATGATGATGATATCATGATGATGATGATGATGATATCATGATGATGATGATGATGATATCATGATGATGATGATGATGATGATGATATCATGATGATGATGATGATGATGATATCATGATGATGATGATGATGATGATATCATGATGATGATGATGATGATATCATGATGATGATGATGATGATGATATCATGATGATGATGATGATGATATCATGATGATGATATCATGATGATGATATCATGATGATGATGATATCATGATGATGATGATGATATCATGATGATGATGATGATGATGATATCATGATGATAATGATGATATCATGATGATGATGATGATGATGATATCATGATGATGATGATATCATGATGATGATATCCTGATGATGATGATATCATGATGATGATATCCTGATGATGATGATATCATGATGATATCATGATGATGATGATGATGATATCATGATGATGATGATATCATGATGATGATGATGAAGATATCATGATGATGATGATGATATCATGATATGATGATGATGATGATATTATGATGATGATATCATGATATGATGATGATGATGATGATATTATGATGATATCATGATGATGATATGATGATGATGATGACATCCTGATGATGATGATATCATGATGATGATGATGATATCATGATGATGATGATGATGATATCATGATGATGATGATATGATGATGATGATGATATGATGATGATGATGATGATATCATGATGATGATGATATCATGATGATGATGATATCATGATGATGATGATATCATGATGATGATGATGATGATGATATCATGATGATGATATCATGATGATGATATCATGATGATGATGATGATGATGATATCATGATGATGATGATATCGATGATGATATCGATGATGATATCGATGATGATATCATGATGATGGTATCCTGATGATGATGATATCATGATGATGATGATGATGATATCATGATGATGATATCGATGATGATATCATGATGATGATATCCTGATGATGATGATATCATGATGATGATGATGATGATATCATGATGATGATGATGATGATATCATGATGATGATATCATGATGATGATGATATCATGATGATGATGATATCATGATGATGATGATGATGATGATATCATGAAGATGATGATGATGATGATATCATGATGATGATGATGATGATATCATGATGATGATGATGATGATATGATGATAATGATGATGATGATGACGATATCATGATGATGATGATATCATGATGATGATGATGATGATGATATCATGATGATGATGATGATGATATCATGATGATGATGATGATGATATCATGATGATGATATCATGATGATGATATCATGATGATGATGATGATGATATCATGATGATGATGATGATGATGATATCATGATGATGATGATGATGATATGATGATGATGATATGATGATGATGATGATGATGATGATGATGATGATATCATGATGATGATGATGATGATGATATCATGATGATGATGATGATGATATCATGATGATGATATCATGATGATGATGATGATGATATTATGATGATGATGATGATATCATGATGATGATGATGATGATGATGATGATGATATCATGATGATGATGATGATGATATCATGATGATGATGATGATGATGATATCATGATGATGATGATGATGATGATATCATGATGATGATATCATGATGATGATGATATCATGATGATGATGATATCATGATGATGATGATATCATGATGATGATGATATCATGATGATGATGATGATGATATCATGATGATGATGATGATATCATGATGATGATGATGATGATGATATCATGATGATGATGATATCGATGATGATGATGATGATGATGATGATGATGATGATGATATCATGATGATGATATCCTGATGATGATGATATCATGATGATGATATCCTGATGATGATGATATCATGATGATGATATCCTGATGATGATGATATCATGATGATATCATGATGATGATGATGATATCATGATGATGATGATATCATGATGATGATGATGATGATATCATGATGATGATGATGATATCATGATATGATGATGATATTATGATGATGATATCATGATATGATGATGATGATGATGATATTATGATGATATCATGATGATGATATCCTGATGATGATGATATCATGATGATATCATGATGATGATGATGATATCATGATGATGATGATATCATGATGATGATGATGATGATATCATGATGATGATGATGATATCATGATATGATGATGATATTATGATGATGATATCATGATATGATGATGATGATGATGATGATATTATGATGATATCATGATGATGATATGATGATGATGATGATATTATGATGATATCATGATGATGATGATGATGATGATATCATGATGATGATATCATGATGATGATGATGATATGATGATGATGATGATGATGATATCATGATGATGATGATATCATGATGATGATGATATGATGATGATGATGATGATGATATCATGATGATGATGATATCATGATGATGATGATATCATGATGATGATGATATCATGATGATGATGATGATGATGATGATATCATGATGATGATGATATCATGATGATGATATCATGATGATGATATCATGATGATGATGATATCATGATGATGATATCATGATGATGATATCATGATGATGATGATGATGATGATATCATGATGATGATGATATCGATAATGATATCGATGATGATATCATGATGATGATATCCTGATGATGATGATATCATGATGATGATGATGATGATATCATGATGATGATGATGATGATATCATGATGATGATATCGATGATGATATCATGATGATGATATCATGATGATGATATCGATGATGATATCATGATGATGATATCATGATGATATCATGATGATGATGATGATGATATCATGATGATGATATCATGATGATGATATCATGATGATGATGATGATGATATCATGATGATGATGATATCATGATGATGATGATGATGATGATATCATGAAGATGATGATGATGATGATATCATGATGATGATGATATCATGATGATGATGATGATGATGATATCATGAAGATGATGATGATGATGATATCATGATGATGATATCATGATGATGATGATGATGATATCATGATGATGATATCATGATGATGATGATGATGATATCATGATGATGATATCATGATGATGATGATGATGATATCATGATGATGATGATGATGATGATATCATGATGATGATGATGATGATGATATCATGATGATGATGATGATGATGATATCATGATGATGATGATGATGATGATATCATGATGATGATGATGATGATGATATCATGATGATGATGATATCATGATGATGATATCATGATGATGATATCATGATGATGATGATATCATGATGATGATGATGATATCATGATGATGATGATGATGATATCATGATGATGATGATGATATCATGATGATGATGATGATGATGATGATATCATGATGATGATGATATCGATGATGATGATGATGATGATATCATGATGATGATGATATCATGATGATGATATCCTGATGATGATGATATCATGATGATGATATCCTGATGATGATGATATCATGATGATATCATGATGATGATGATGATGATATCATGATGATGATGATATCATGATGATGATGATGAAGATATCATGATGATGATGATGATATCATGATATGATGATGATGATGATATTATGATGATGATATCATGATATGATGATGATGATGATGATATTATGATGATATCATGATGATGATATGATGATGATGATGACATCCTGATGATGATGATATCATGATGATGATGATGATATCATGATGATGATGATATGATGATGATGATGATATCATGATGATGATGATATCATGATGATGATGATATCATGATGATGATGATATCATGATGATGATGATGATGATGATATCATGATGATGATATCATGATGATGATATCATGATGATGATATCATGATGATGATGATATCATGATGATGATATCATGATGATGATATCATGATGATGATGATGATGATGATATCATGATGATGATGATATCGATGATGATATCGATGATGATATCATGATGATGGTATCCTGATGATGATGATATCATGATGATGATGATGATGATATCATGATGATGATATCGATGATGATATCATGATGATGATATCCTGATGATGATGATATCATGATGATGATGATGATGATATCATGATGATGATGATGATGATATCATGATGATGATGATGATGATATCATGATGATGATGATATCATGATGATGATGATATCATGATGATGATGATATCATGATGATGATGATGATGATGATATCATGAAGATGATGATGATGATGATATCATGATGATGATGATGATGATATCATGATGATGATGATGATGATATGATGATAATGATGATGATGATGATGATATCATGATGATGATGATATCATGATGATGATGATGATGATGATATCATGATGATGATGATGATGATATCATGATGATGATATCATGATGATGATATCATGATGATGATGATGATGATATCATGATGATGATGATGATGATATCATGATGATGATATCATGATGATGATATCATGATGATGATGATGATGATATCATGATGATGATGATGATGATATCATGATGATGATGATGATGATATGATGATGATGATATGATGATGATGATGATGATGATGATGATGATGATATCATGATGATGATGATGATATCATGATGATGATGATGATGATATCATGATGATGATATCATGATGATGATGATGATGATATTATGATGATGATGATGATATCATGATGATGATGATGATGATGATGATATCATGATGATGATGATGATGATATCATGATGATGATGATGATGATATCATGATGATGATGATGATGATGATATCATGATGATGATATCATGATGATGATGATATCATGATGATGATGATATCATGATGATGATGATATCATGATGATGATGATGATGATATCATGATGATGATGATGATATCATGATGATGATGATGATGATGATATCGATGATGATGATGATGATGATGATGATGATGATGATATCATGATGATGATATCCTGATGATGATGATATCATGATGATGATATCCTGATGATGATGATATCATGATGATGATATCCTGATGATGATGATATCATGATGATATCATGATGATGATGATGATATCATGATGATGATGATATCATGATGATGATGATGATGATGATATCATGATGATGATATGATGATGATGATGATATTATGATGATATCATGATGATGATGATGATGATATCATGATGATGATGATATCATGATGATGATGATATCATGATGATGATGATGATGATATCATGATGATGATGATGATGATGATATCATGATGATGATGATGATGATATCATGATGATGATGATGATGATATCATAATGATGATGATGATGATGATGATATCATGATGATGATGATGATGATGATATCATGATGATGATGATGATGATGATATCATGATGATGATGATGATGATATCATGATGATGATGATGATGATGATATCATGATGATGATGATGATGATATCATGATGATGATATCATGATGATGATATCATGATGATGATGATATCATGATGATGATGATGATATCATGATGATGATGATGATGATGATATCATGATGATGATGATGATATCATGATGATGATGATGATGATGATGATATCATGATGATGATGATATCATGATGATGATATCCTGATGATGATGATATCATGATGATGATATCCTGATGATGATGATATCATGATGATATCATGATGATGATGATGATGATATCATGATGATGATGATATCATGATGATGATGATGAAGATATCATGATGATGATGATGATATCATGATATGATGATGATGATGATATTATGATGATGATATCATGATATGATGATGATGATGATGATATTATGATGATATCATGATGATGATATGATGATGATGATGACATCCTGATGATGATGATATCATGATGATGATGATGATATCATGATGATGATGATGATGATATCATGATGATGATGATATGATGATGATGATGATATGATGATGATGATGATATGATGATGATGATGATGATATCATGATGATGATGATATCATGATGATGATGATATCATGATGATGATGATATCATGATGATGATGATGATGATGATATCATGATGATGATATCATGATGATGATATCATGATGATGATGATATCATGATGATGATATCATGATGATGATATCATGATGATGATGATGATGATGATATCATGATGATGATGATATCGATGATGATATCGATGATGATATCGATGATGATATCATGATGATGGTATCCTGATGATGATGATATCATGATGATGATGATGATGATATCATGATGATGATATCGATGATGATATCATGATGATGATATCCTGATGATGATGATATCATGATGATGATGATGATGATATCATGATGATGATGATGATGATATCATGATGATGATATCATGATGATGATGATATCATGATGATGATGATATCATGATGATGATGATGATGATGATATCATGAAGATGATGATGATGATGATATCATGATGATGATGATGATGATATCATGATGATGATGATGATGATATGATGATAATGATGATGATGATGACGATATCATGATGATGATGATATCATGATGATGATGATGATGATGATATCATGATGATGATGATGATGATATCATGATGATGATGATGATGATATCATGATGATGATATCATGATGATGATATCATGATGATGATGATGATGATATCATGATGATGATGATGATGATGATATCATGATGATGATGATGATGATATGATGATGATGATATGATGATGATGATGATGATGATGATGATGATGATATCATGATGATGATGATGATGATGATATCATGATGATGATGATGATGATATCATGATGATGATATCATGATGATGATGATGATGATATTATGATGATGATGATGATATCATGATGATGATGATGATGATGATGATATCATGATGATGATGATGATGATATCATGATGATGATGATGATGATGATATCATGATGATGATGATGATGATGATATCATGATGATGATATCATGATGATGATGATATCATGATGATGATGATATCATGATGATGATGATATCATGATGATGATGATGATGATATCATGATGATGATGATGATATCATGATGATGATGATGATGATGATATCATGATGATGATGATATCGATGATGATGATGATGATGATGATGATGATGATGATGATATCATGATGATGATATCCTGATGATGATGATATCATGATGATGATATCCTGATGATGATGATATCATGATGATGATATCCTGATGATGATGATGATATCATGATGATATCATGATGATGATGATGATATCATGATGATGATGATATCATGATGATGATGATGATGATATCATGATGATGATGATGATATCATGATATGATGATGATATTATGATGATGATATCATGATATGATGATGATGATGATGATATTATGATGATATCATGATGATGATATGATGATGATGATGATATTATGATGATATCATGATGATGATGATGATGATATCATGATGATGATATCATGATGATGATGATGATATGATGATGATGATGATGATGATATCATGATGATGATGATATCATGATGATGATGATATGATGATGATGATGATGATGATATCATGATGATGATGATATCATGATGATGATGATATCATGATGATGATGATATCATGATGATGATGATGATGATGATGATGATATCATGATGATGATGATATCATGATGATGATATCATGATGATGATATCATGATGATGATGATATCATGATGATGATATCATGATGATGATATCATGATGATGATGATGATGATGATATCATGATGATGATGATATCGATAATGATATCGATGATGATATCATGATGATGATATCCTGATGATGATGATATCATGATGATGATGATGATGATATCATGATGATGATGATGATGATATCATGATGATGATATCGATGATGATATCATGATGATGATATCGATGATGATATCATGATGATGATATCATGATGATATCATGATGATGATGATGATGATATCATGATGATGATATCATGATGATGATGATGATGATATCATGATGATGATGATATCATGATGATGATGATGATGATGATATCATGAAGATGATGATGATGATGATATCATGATGATGATGATATCATGATGATGATGATGATGATGATATCATGAAGATGATGATGATGATGATATCATGATGATGATATCATGATGATGATGATGATGATATCATGATGATGATATCATGATGATGATGATGATGATATCATGATGATGATATCATGATGATGATGATGATGATATCATGATGATGATGATGATGATGATATCATGATGATGATGATGATGATGATATCATGATGATGATGATGATGATGATATCATGATGATGATGATGATGATGATGATATCATGATGATGATGATGATGATGATATCATGATGATGATGATGATGATATCATGATGATGATATCATGATGATGATATCATGATGATGATGATATCATGATGATGATGATGATATCATGATGATGATGATGATGATATGATGATGATGATGATATCATGATGATGATGATGATGATGATGATATCATGATGATGATGATATCGATGATGATGATGATGATGATATCATGATGATGATGATATCATGATGATGATATCCTGATGATGATGATATCATGATGATGATATCCTGATGATGATGATATCATGATGATATCATGATGATGATGATGATGATATCATGATGATGATGATATCATGATGATGATGATGAAGATATCATGATGATGATGATGATATCATGATATGATGATGATGATGATATTATGATGATGATATCATGATATGATGATGATGATGATGATATTATGATGATATCATGATGATGATATGATGATGATGATGACATCCTGATGATGATGATATCATGATGATGATGATGATATCATGATGATGATGATATGATGATGATGATGATGATGATATCATGATGATGATGATATCATGATGATGATGATATCATGATGATGATGATATCATGATGATGATGATGATGATGATATCATGATGATGATATCATGATGATGATATCATGATGATGATATCATGATGATGATGATATCATGATGATGATATCATGATGATGATATCATGATGATGATGATGATGATGATATCATGATGATGATGATATCGATGATGATATCGATGATGATATCATGATGATGGTATCCTGATGATGATGATATCATGATGATGATGATGATGATATCATGATGATGATATCGATGATGATATCATGATGATGATATCCTGATGATGATGATATCATGATGATGATGATGATGATATCATGATGATGATGATGATGATATCATGATGATGATGATGATGATATCATGATGATGATGATATCATGATGATGATGATATCATGATGATGATGATGATGATGATATCATGAAGATGATGATGATGATGATATCATGATGATGATGATGATGATATCATGATGATGATGATGATGATATGATGATAATGATGATGATGATGATGATATCATGATGATGATATCATGATGATGATGATATCATGATGATGATGATGATGATGATATCATGATGATGATGATGATGATATCATGATGATGATATCATGATGATGATATCATGATGATGATGATGATGATATCATGATGATGATGATGATGATATCATGATGATGATATCATGATGATGATATCATGATGATGATGATGATGATATCATGATGATGATGATGATGATATCATGATGATGATGATGATGATATGATGATGATGATATGATGATGATGATGATGATGATGATGATATCATGATGATGATGATGATGATGATATCATGATGATGATGATGATGATATCATGATGATGATATCATGATGATGATGATGATGATATTATGATGATGATGATGATATCATGATGATGATGATGATGATGATGATATCATGATGATGATGATGATGATATCATGATGATGATGATGATGATATCATGATGATGATGATGATGATGATATCATGATGATGATATCATGATGATGATGATATCATGATGATGATGATATCATGATGATGATGATATCATGATGATGATGATGATGATATCATGATGATGATGATGATATCATGATGATGATGATGATGATGATATCATGATGATGATGATATCGATGATGATGATGATGATGATGATGATGATGATATCATGATGATGATATCCTGATGATGATGATATCATGATGATGATATCCTGATGATGATGATATCATGATGATGATATCCTGATGATGATGATATCATGATGATATCATGATGATGATGATGATATCATGATGATGATGATATCATGATGATGATGATGATGATATCATGATGATGATGATGATGATATCATGATGATGATATGATGATGATGATGATATTATGATGATATCATGATGATGATGATGATGATATCATGATGATGATGATATCATGATGATGATGATATCATGATGATGATGATGATGATATCATGATGATGATGATGATGATGATATCATGATGATGATGATGATGATATCATGATGATGATGATGATGATATCATAATGATGATGATGATGATGATGATATCATGATGATGATGATGATGATGATATCATGATGATGATGATGATGATGATATCATGATGATGATGATGATGATATCATGATGATGATGATGATGATGATATCATGATGATGATGATGATGATATCATGATGATGATATCATGATGATGATATCATGATGATGATGATATCATGATGATGATGATGATATCATGATGATGATGATGATGATGATATCATGATGATGATGATGATATCATGATGATGATGATGATGATGATGATATCATGATGATGATGATATCATGATGATGATATCCTGATGATGATGATATCATGATGATGATATCCTGATGATGATGATATCATGATGATATCATGATGATGATGATGATGATATCATGATGATGATGATATCATGATGATGATGATGAAGATATCATGATGATGATGATGATATCATGATATGATGATGATGATGATATTATGATGATGATATCATGATATGATGATGATGATGATGATATTATGATGATATCATGATGATGATATGATGATGATGATGACATCCTGATGATGATGATATCATGATGATGATGATGATATCATGATGATGATGATGATGATATCATGATGATGATGATATGATGATGATGATGATATGATGATGATGATGATATGATGATGATGATGATGATATCATGATGATGATGATATCATGATGATGATGATATCATGATGATGATGATATCATGATGATGATGATGATGATGATATCATGATGATGATATCATGATGATGATATCATGATGATGATATCATGATGATGATATCATGATGATGATGATGATGATGATATCATGATGATGATGATATCGATGATGATATCGATGATGATATCGATGATGATATCATGATGATGGTATCCTGATGATGATGATATCATGATGATGATGATGATGATATCATGATGATGATATCGATGATGATATCATGATGATGATATCCTGATGATGATGATATCATGATGATGATGATGATGATATCATGATGATGATGATGATGATATCATGATGATGATATCATGATGATGATGATATCATGATGATGATGATATCATGATGATGATGATGATGATGATATCATGAAGATGATGATGATGATGATATCATGATGATGATGATGATGATATCATGATGATGATGATGATGATATGATGATAATGATGATGATGATGACGATATCATGATGATGATGATATCATGATGATGATGATGATGATGATATCATGATGATGATGATGATGATATCATGATGATGATATCATGATGATGATATCATGATGATGATGATGATGATATCATGATGATGATGATGATGATGATATCATGATGATGATGATGATGATATGATGATGATGATATGATGATGATGATGATGATGATGATGATGATGATATCATGATGATGATGATGATGATGATATCATGATGATGATGATGATGATATCATGATGATGATATCATGATGATGATGATGATGATATTATGATGATGATGATGATATCATGATGATGATGATGATGATGATGATATCATGATGATGATGATGATGATATCATGATGATGATGATGATGATGATATCATGATGATGATGATGATGATGATATCATGATGATGATATCATGATGATGATGATATCATGATGATGATGATATCATGATGATGATGATATCATGATGATGATGATGATGATATCATGATGATGATGATGATATCATGATGATGATGATGATGATGATATCATGATGATGATGATATCGATGATGATGATGATGATGATGATGATGATGATGATGATATCATGATGATGATATCCTGATGATGATGATATCATGATGATGATATCCTGATGATGATGATATCATGATGATGATATCCTGATTATGATGATGATATCATGATGATATCATGATGATGATGATGATATCATGATGATGATGATATCATGATGATGATGATGATGATATCATGATGATGATGATGATATCATGATATGATGATGATATTATGATGATGATATCATGATATGATGATGATGATGATGATATTATGATGATATCATGATGATGATATGATGATGATGATGATATTATGATGATATCATGATGATGATGATGATGATATCATGATGATGATATCATGATGATGATGATGATATGATGATGATGATGATGATGATATCATGATGATGATGATATCATGATGATGATGATATGATGATGATGATGATGATGATATCATGATGATGATGATATCATGATGATGATGATATCATGATGATGATGATATCATGATGATGATGATGATGATGATGATGATATCATGATGATGATGATATCATGATGATGATATCATGATGATGATATCATGATGATGATGATATCATGATGATGATATCATGATGATGATATCATGATGATGATGATGATGATGATATCATGATGATGATGATATCGATAATGATATCGATGATGATATCATGATGATGATATCCTGATGATGATGATATCATGATGATGATGATGATGATATCATGATGATGATGATGATGATATCATGATGATGATATCGATGATGATATCATGATGATGATATCGATGATGATATCATGATGATGATATCATGATGATATCATGATGATGATGATGATGATATCATGATGATGATATCATGATGATGATGATGATGATATCATGATGATGATGATATCATGATGATGATGATGATGATGATATCATGATGATGATGATGATGATATCATGATGATGATATCATGATGATGATGATGATGATATCATGATGATGATATCATGATGATGATGATGATGATATCATGATGATGATGATGATGATGATATCATGATGATGATGATGATGATGATATCATGATGATGATGATGATGATGATATCATGATGATGATGATGATGATGATATCATGATGATGATGATGATGATGATGATATCATGATGATGATGATGATGATGATATCATGATGATGATGATGATGATATCATGATGATGATATCATGATGATGATATCATGATGATGATGATATCATGATGATGATGATGATATCATGATGATGATGATGATGATATGATGATGATGATGATATCATGATGATGATGATGATGATGATGATATCATGATGATGATGATATCGATGATGATGATGATGATGATATCATGATGATGATGATATCATGATGATGATATCCTGATGATGATGATATCATGATGATGATATCCTGATGATGATGATATCATGATGATATCATGATGATGATGATGATGATATCATGATGATGATGATATCATGATGATGATGATGAAGATATCATGATGATGATGATGATATCATGATATGATGATGATGATGATATTATGATGATGATATCATGATATGATGATGATGATGATGATATTATGATGATATCATGATGATGATATGATGATGATGATGACATCCTGATGATGATGATATCATGATGATGATGATGATATCATGATGATGATGATATGATGATGATGATGATGATGATATCATGATGATGATGATATCATGATGATGATGATATCATGATGATGATGATATCATGATGATGATGATGATGATGATATCATGATGATGATATCATGATGATGATATCATGATGATGATATCATGATGATGATGATATCATGATGATGATATCATGATGATGATATCATGATGATGATGATGATGATGATATCATGATGATGATGATATCGATGATGATATCGATGATGATATCATGATGATGGTATCCTGATGATGATGATATCATGATGATGATGATGATGATATCATGATGATGATATCGATGATGATATCATGATGATGATATCCTGATGATGATGATATCATGATGATGATGATGATGATATCATGATGATGATGATGATGATATCATGATGATGATGATGATGATATCATGATGATGATGATATCATGATGATGATGATATCATGATGATGATGATGATGATGATATCATGAAGATGATGATGATGATGATATCATGATGATGATGATGATGATATCATGATGATGATGATGATGATATGATGATAATGATGATGATGATGATGATATCATGATGATGATATCATGATGATGATGATATCATGATGATGATGATGATGATGATATCATGATGATGATGATGATGATATCATGATGATGATATCATGATGATGATATCATGATGATGATGATGATGATATCATGATGATGATGATGATGATATCATGATGATGATATCATGATGATGATATCATGATGATGATGATGATGATATCATGATGATGATGATGATGATATCATGATGATGATGATGATGATATGATGATGATGATATGATGATGATGATGATGATGATGATGATGATATCATGATGATGATGATGATGATGATATCATGATGATGATGATGATGATATCATGATGATGATATCATGATGATGATGATGATGATATTATGATGATGATGATGATATCATGATGATGATGATGATGATGATGATATCATGATGATGATGATGATGATATCATGATGATGATGATGATGATATCATGATGATGATGATGATGATGATATCATGATGATGATATCATGATGATGATGATATCATGATGATGATGATATCATGATGATGATGATATCATGATGATGATGATGATGATATCATGATGATGATGATGATATCATGATGATGATGATGATGATGATATCATGATGATGATGATATCGATGATGATGATGATGATGATGATGATGATGATATCATGATGATGATATCCTGATGATGATGATATCATGATGATGATATCCTGATGATGATGATATCATGATGATGATATCCTGATGATGATGATATCATGATGATATCATGATGATGATGATGATATCATGATGATGATGATATCATGATGATGATGATGATGATATCATGATATGATGATGATATCATGATATGATGATGATATTATGATGATGATATCATGATATGATGATGATGATGATGATATTATGATGATATCATGATGATGATATGATGATGATGATGATATTATGATGATATCATGATGATGATGATGATGATATCATGATGATGATATCATGATGATGATGATGATATGATGATGATGATGATGATGATGATATCATGATGATGATGATATCATGATGATGATGATATGATGATGATGATGATGATGATATCATGATGATGATGATATCATGATGATGATGATATCATGATGATGATGATGATGATGATATCATGATGATGATGATATCATGATGATGATATCATGATGATGATATCATGATGATGATGATATCATGATGATGATATCATGATGATGATATCATGATGATGATGATGATGATGATATCATGATGATGATGATATCGATAATGATATCGATGATGATATCATGATGATGATATCCTGATGATGATGATATCATGATGATGATGATGATGATATCATGATGATGATGATGATGATATCATGATGATGATATCGATGATGATATCATGATGATGATATCGATGATGATATCATGATGATGATATCGATGATGATATCATGATGATAATGATGATGATATCATGATGATGATATCATGATGATGATGATGATGATATCATGATGATGATGATATCATGATGATGATGATGATGATGATATCATGAAGATGATGATGATGATGATATCATGATGATGATGATATCATGATGATGATGATGATGATGATATCATGAAGATGATGATGATGATGATATCATGATGATGATATCATGATGATGATGATGATGATATCATGATGATGATATCATGATGATGATGATGATGATATCATGATGATGATATCATGATGATGATGATGATGATATCATGATGATGATGATGATGATATCATGATGATGATATCATGATGATGATGATGATGATATCATGATGATGATATCATGATGATGATGATGATGATGATATCATGATGATGATATCATGATGATGATGATGATGATATCATGATGATGATGATGATGATATCATGATGATGATATCATGATGATGATGATGATGATATCATGATGATGATGATGATGATATGATGATGATGATTATGATGATGATGATGATGATATCATGATGATGATGATATCATGATGATGATGATGATGATGATGATGATATCATGATGATGATGATGGTGATATCATGATGATGATGATGATGATGATGATGATATCATGATGATGATGATGATATCATGATGATGATATCATGATGATGATATCATGATGATATCATGATGATGATGATGATATCATGATGATGATGATGATATCATGATGATGATCATGATGATGATATCATCATGATGATGATATCGATGATGATGATGATGATATCATGATGATGATATCCTGATGATGATGATATCATGATGATGATATCCTGATGATGATGATATCATGATGATATCATGATGATATCATGATGATGATGATGATGATATCATGATGATGATGATATCATGATGATGATGATGATGTCATGATGATGATGATGATATCATGATATGATGATGATGATATTATGATGATGATATCATGATATGATGATGATGATGATGATGATATTATGATGATATCATGATGATGATATGATGATGATGATGATATCATGATGATGATGATGATGATATCATGATGATGATGATGATGATGATATCATGATGATGATGATGATGATATCATGATGATGATATCATGATGATGATATCATGATGATGATGATATCATGATGATGATGATATCATGATGATGATATCATGATGATGATATCATGATGATGATGATGATATTATGATGATGATGATGATGTTGATATCATGATGATGATGATATCGATGATGATGATGATGATGATGATGATATCATGATGATGATATCCTGATGATGATGATATCCTGATGATGATGATATCATGATGATGATATCCTGATGATGATGATATCATGATGATATCATGATGATGATGATGATGATATCATGATGATGATGATATCATGATGATGATGATGATGATATCATGATGATGATGATGATATCATGATATGATGATGATGATGATATTATGATGATGATATCATGATATGATGATGATGATGATGATATTATGATGATATCATGATGATGATATGATGATGATGATGACATCCTGATGATGATGATATCATGATGATGATGATGATATCATGATGATGATGATGATGATATCATGATGATGATGATGATATCATGATGATGATGATATCATGATGATGATGATATCATGATGATGATATCATGATGATGATGATATCATGATGATGATATCATGATGATGATATCATGATGATGATATCATGATGATGATGATGATGATGATATCATGATGATGATGATATCGATAATGATATCGATGATGATATCATGATGATGATATCCTGATGATGATGATATCGTGATGATGATATCATGATGATGATATCGATGATGATATCATGATGATGATATCGATGATGATATCATGATGATGATATCGATGATGATATCATGATGATGATGATGATGATATCATGATGATGATGATATCATGATGATGATATCATGATGATGATGATGATGATATCATGATGATGATGATATCATGATGATGATGATGATATCATGATGATGATGATGATGATATCATGATGATGATGATATCATGATGATGATATCATGATGATGATGATGATGATATCATGATGATGATGATATCATGATGATGATGATGATGATATCATGAAGATGATGATGATGATGATATCATGATGATGATGATGATGATATCATGATGATGATGATGATGATATCATGATGATGATATCATGATGATGATATCATGATGATGATGATGATGATATCATGATGATGATGATGATGATATCATGATGATGATATCATGATGATGATGATGATGATATCATGATGATGATATCATGATGATGATGATGATGATATCATGATGATGATGATGATGATATCATGATGATGATGATGATGATATCATGATGATGATATCATGATGATGATATCATGATGATGATATCATGATGATGATATCATGATGATGATGATGATGATATCATGATGATGATATCATGATGATGATGATGATGATATCATGATGATGATGATATGATGATGATGATGATGATGATGATGATGATGATATCATGATGATGATGATATCATGATGATGATGATGATATCATGATGATGATATCATGATGATGATATCATGATGATGATATCATGATGATGATATCATGATGATATCATGATGATGATGATGATATCATGATGATGATCATGATGATGATATCATGATGATGATGATATCGATGATGATGATGATGATGATATCATGATGATGATATCCTGATGATGATGATATCATGATGATGATATCATGATGATGATATCCTGATGATGATGATATCGATGATGATGATGATGATGATGATGATATCATGATGATGATATCCTGATGATGATGATATCATGATGATGATATCATGATGATGATATCCTGATGATGATGATATCATGATGATGATATCCTGATGATGATGATATCATGATGATATCATGATGATATGATGATGATGATGATATCATGATGATGATGATGATATCATGATGATGATGATGATATCATGATATGATGATGATATCATGATATGATGATGATATTATGATGATGATATCATGATATGATGATGATGATGATGATGATGATATTATGATGATATCATGATGATGATATGATGATGATGATGATATCCTGATGATGATGATATCATGATGATGATGATGATATCATGATGATGATGATGATATCATGATGATGATGATGATATCATGATGATGATGATGATATCATGATGATGATGATATCATGATGATGATGATGATGATGATGATGATGATATCATGATGATGATGATATCATGATGATGATGATGATGATGATGATATCATGATGATGATGATGATGATGATATCATGATGATGATATCATGATGATGATGATATCATGATGATGATGATATCATGATGATGATGATGATGATGATGATGATGATATCATGATGATGATGATATCATGATGATGATGATATCATGATGATGATATCATGATGATGATGATGATATCATGATGATGATGATGATGATATGATGATGATGATGATATCATGATGATGATATCATGATGATGATATCATGATGATGATATCATGATGATGATATCATGATGATGATGATATCATGAAGATGATGATATCATGATGATGATGATATCATGATGATGATGATGATGATATCATGATGATGATATCATGATGATGATGATGATGATGATATCATGATGATGATATCATGATGATGATGATGATGATATCATGATGATGATGATGATGATATCATGATGATGATATCATGATGATGATGATGATGATATCATGATGATGATGATGATGATATGATGATGATGATTATGATGATGATGATGATGATATCATGATGATGATGATATCATGATGATGATGATGATGATGATGATGATATCATGATGATGATGATGGTGATATCATGATGATGATGATGATGATGATGATGATATCATGATGATGATGATGATATCATGATGATGATATCATGATGATGATATCATGATGATGATATCATGATGATATCATGATGATGATGATGATATCATGATGATGATGATGATATCATGATGATGATCATGATGATGATATCATGATGATGATGATATCGATGATGATGATGATGATATCATGATGATGATATCCTGATGATGATGATATCATGATGATGATATCCTGATGATGATGATATCATGATGATATCATGATGATATCATGATGATGATGATGATGATATCATGATGATGATGATATCATGATGATGATGATGATGTCATGATGATGATGATGATATCATGATATGATGATGATGATATTATGATGATGATATCATGATATGATGATGATGATGATGATGATATTATGATGATATCATGATGATGATATGATGATGATGATGATATCATGATGATGATGATGATGATATCATGATGATGATGATGATGATGATATCATGATGATGATGATGATGATATCATGATGATGATATCATGATGATGATATCATGATGATGATGATATCATGATGATGATGATATCATGATGATGATATCATGATGATGATATCATGATGATGATGATGATATTATGATGATGATGATGATGTTGATATCATGATGATGATGATATCGATGATGATGATGATGATGATGATGATATCATGATGATGATATCCTGATGATGATGATATCCTGATGATGATGATATCATGATGATGATATCCTGATGATGATGATATCATGATGATATCATGATGATGATGATGATGATATCATGATGATGATGATATCATGATGATGATGATGATGATATCATGATGATGATGATGATATCATGATATGATGATGATGATGATATTATGATGATGATATCATGATATGATGATGATGATGATGATATTATGATGATATCATGATGATGATATGATGATGATGATGACATCCTGATGATGATGATATCATGATGATGATGATGATATCATGATGATGATGATGATGATATCATGATGATGATGATGATATCATGATGATGATGATATCATGATGATGATGATATCATGATGATGATATCATGATGATGATGATATCATGATGATGATATCATGATGATGATATCATGATGATGATATCATGATGATGATGATGATGATGATATCATGATGATGATGATATCGATAATGATATCGATGATGATATCATGATGATGATATCCTGATGATGATGATATCGTGATGATGATATCATGATGATGATATCGATGATGATATCATGATGATGATATCGATGATGATATCATGATGATGATATCGATGATGATATCATGATGATGATGATGATGATATCATGATGATGATGATATCATGATGATGATATCATGATGATGATGATGATGATATCATGATGATGATGATATCATGATGATGATGATGATATCATGATGATGATGATGATGATATCATGATGATGATGATATCATGATGATGATATCATGATGATGATGATGATGATATCATGATGATGATGATATCATGATGATGATGATGATGATGATATCATGAAGATGATGATGATGATGATATCATGATGATGATGATGATGATATCATGATGATGATGATGATGATATCATGATGATGATATCATGATGATGATATCATGATGATGATGATGATGATATCATGATGATGATGATGATGATATCATGATGATGATATCATGATGATGATGATGATGATATCATGATGATGATATCATGATGATGATGATGATGATATCATGATGATGATGATGATGATATCATGATGATGATGATGATGATATCATGATGATGATATCATGATGATGATATCATGATGATGATATCATGATGATGATATCATGATGATGATGATGATGATATCATGATGATGATATCATGATGATGATGATGATGATATCATGATGATGATGATATGATGATGATGATGATGATGATGATGATGATGATATCATGATGATGATGATATCATGATGATGATGATGATATCATGATGATGATATCATGATGATGATATCATGATGATGATATCATGATGATGATATCATGATGATATCATGATGATGATGATGATATCATGATGATGATCATGATGATGATATCATGATGATGATGATATCGATGATGATGATGATGATGATATCATGATGATGATATCCTGATGATGATGATATCATGATGATGATATCATGATGATGATATCCTGATGATGATGATATCGATGATGATGATGATGATGATGATGATATCATGATGATGATATCCTGATGATGATGATATCATGATGATGATATCATGATGATGATATCCTGATGATGATGATATCATGATGATGATATCCTGATGATGATGATATCATGATGATATCATGATGATATGATGATGATGATGATATCATGATGATGATGATGATATCATGATGATGATGATGATATCATGATATGATGATGATATCATGATATGATGATGATATTATGATGATGATATCATGATATGATGATGATGATGATGATGATGATATTATGATGATATCATGATGATGATATGATGATGATGATGATATCCTGATGATGATGATATCATGATGATGATGATGATATCATGATGATGATGATGATATCATGATGATGATGATGATATCATGATGATGATGATGATATCATGATGATGATGATATCATGATGATGATGATGATGATGATGATGATGATATCATGATGATATCATGATGATGATGATATCATGATGATGATGATGATGATGATGATATCATGATGATGATGATGATGATGATATCATGATGATGATGATATCATGATGATGATGATATCATGATGATGATGATGATGATGATGATGATGATATCATGATGATGATGATATCATGATGATGATGATATCATGATGATGATATCATGATGATGATGATGATATCATGATGATGATGATGATGATATGATGATGATGATGATATCATGATGATGATATCATGATGATGATATCATGATGATGATATCATGATGATGATATCATGATGATGATGATATCATGAAGATGATGATATCATGATGATGATGATATCATGATGATGATGATGATGATATCATGATGATGATAATGATGATGATATCATGATGATGATGATGATGATGATATCATGATGATGATGATGATGATATCATGATGATGATGATGATGATATCATGATGATGATGATGATGATATCATGATGATGATGATGATGATGATATCATGATGATGATGATGATGATGATGATGATGAGATGATGATGATGATGATGATGATGATGAGATGATGATGATGATGATATCATGATGATGATGATGATGATGATGATGATATCATGATGATGATGATGATATCATGATGATGGTAAGATGATGATGATGATGATGATATTATGATGATGATATCATGATGATGATGATGATGAATATATCATGATGATGATATCATGATGATGATGATGATATCATGATGATGATATCATGATGATGATGATGATGATATCATGATGATGATATCATGATGATGATGATGATGATATCATGATGATGATATCATGATGATGATGATGATGATGATATCATGATGATGATGATATCATGATGATGATATCATGATGATGATGATGATGATATCATGATGATGATGATATCATGATGATGATGATGATGATGATATCATGAAGATGATGATGATGATGATGATATCATGATGATGATGATGATGATATCATGATGATGATATCATGATGATGATGATGATGATGATGATATAATGATGATGATATCATGATGATGATGATATCATGATGATGATGATGATGATGATATCATGATGATGATGATATCATGATGATGATGATGATGTCATGATGATGATGATGATATCATGATATGATGATGATGATATTATGATGATGATATCATGATATGATGATGATGATGATGATGATATTATGATGATATCATGATGATGATATGATGATGATGATGATGATATCCTGATGATGATGATATCATGATGATGATGATGATATCATGATGATGATGATGATATCATGATGATGATGATGATATCATGATGATGATGATATCATGATGATGATGATGATATGATGATGATGATGATATCATGATGATGATGATATCATGATGATGATGATATCATGATGATGATGATGATGATGATGATGATATCATGATGATGATGATGATGATATCATGATGATGATGATGATGATGATGATATCATGATGATGATGATGATGATATCATGATGATGATATCATGATGATGATATCATGATGATGATGATATCATGATGATGATGATATCATGATGATGATATCATGATGATGATATCATGATGATGATGATGATATTATGATGATGATGATGATGTTGATATCATGATGATGATGATATCGATGATGATGATGATGATGATGATGATGATATCATGATGATGATATCCTGATGATGATGATATCCTGATGATGATGATATCATGATGATGATATCCTGATGATGATGATATCATGATGATATCATGATGATGATGATGATGATATCATGATGATGATGATATCATGATGATGATGATGATGATGATATCATGATGATGATGATGATATCATGATATGATGATGATGATGATATTATGATGATGATATCATGATATGATGATGATGATGATGATATTATGATGATATCATGATGATGATATGATGATGATGATGACATCCTGATGATGATGATATCATGATGATGATGATGATATCATGATGATGATGATGATGATATCATGATGATGATGATGATGATATCATGATGATGATGATATCATGATGATGATGATATCATGATGATGATGATGATGATGATGATGATATCATGATGATGATGATATCATGATGATGATGATATCATGATGATGATGATGATATCATGATGATGATATCATGATGATGATATCATGATGATGATATCATGATGATGATGATATCATGATGATGATATCATGATGATGATATCATGATGATGATGATGATGATGATATCATGATGATGATGATATCGATAATGATATCGATGATGATATCATGATGATGATATCCTGATGATGATGATATCGTGATGATGATATCGATGATGATATCATGATGATGATATCGATGATGATATCATGATGATGATATCGATGATGATATCATGATGATGATATCGATGATGATATCATGATGATGATGATGATGATATCATGATGATGATGATATCATGATGATGATATCATGATGATGATGATGATGATATCATGATGATGATGATATCATGATGATGATGATGATATCATGATGATGATGATGATGATATCATGATGATGATGATATCATGATGATGATATCATGATGATGATGATGATGATATCATGATGATGATGATATCATGATGATGATGATGATGATGATATCATGAAGATGATGATGATGATGATATCATGATGATGATGATGATGATATCATGATGATGATGATGATGATATCATGATGATGATATCATGATGATGATATCATGATGATGATATCATGATGATGATATCATGATGATGATGATGATGATATCATGATGATGATATCATGATGATGATGATGATGATATCATGATGATGATATCATGATGATGATGATGATGATATCATGATGATGATGATGATGATATCATGATGATGATGATGATGATATCATGATGATGATATCATGATGATGATATCATGATGATGATATCATGATGATGATGATGATGTTATCATGATGATGATATCATGATGATGATGATATCATGATGATGATGATATGATGATGATGATGATGATGATGATGATGATATCATGATGATGATGATATCATGATGATGATGATGATATCATGATGATGATATCATGATGATGATATCATGATGATGATATCATGATGATGATATCATGATGATATCATGATGATGATGATGATATCATGATGATGATCATGATGATGATATCATGATGATGATGATATCGATGATGATGATGATGATGATGATGATATCATGATGATGATATCCTGATGATGATGATATCATGATGATGATATCATGATGATGATATCATGATGATGATGATATCGATGATGATGATGATGATGATGATGATGATATCATGATGATGATATCCTGATGATGATGATATCATGATGATGATATCATGATGATGATATCCTGATGATGATGATATCATGATGATGATATCCTGATGATGATGATATCATGATGATATCATGATGATATGATGATGATGATGATATCATGATGATGATGATGATATCATGATGATGATGATGATATCATGATATGATGATGATATCATGATATGATGATGATATTATGATGATGATATCATGATATGATGATGATGATGATGATATTATGATGATATCATGATGATGATATGATGATGATGATGATATCCTGATGATGATGATATCATGATGATGATGATGATATCATGATGATGATGATGATATCATGATGATGATGATGATATCATGATGATGATGATGATATCATGATGATGATGATATCATGATGATGATGATGATGATGATGATATCATGATGATGATGATGATGATGATGATGATATCATGATGATGATATCATGATGATGATGATATCATGATGATGATGATATCATGATGATGATGATGATGATGATGATGATGATATCATGATGATGATGATATCATGATGATGATGATATCATGATGATGATATCATGATGATGATGATGATATCATGATGATGATGATGATGATATGATGATGATGATGATATCATGATGATGATATCATGATGATGATATCATGATGATGATATCATGATGATGATATCATGATGATGATGATATCATGAAGATGATGATATCATGATGATGATGATATCATGATGATGATGATGATGATATCATGATGATGATGATGATGATGATGATATCATGATGATGATGATGATGATGATATCATGATGATGATGATGATGATATCATGATGATGATGATGATGATATCATGATGATGATGATGATGATGATATCATGATGATGATGATGATGATGATGATGATGATGATGAGATGATGATGATGATGATGATGATGATGAGATGATGATGATGATGATGATGATATCATGATGATGATGATGATGATGATATCATGATGATGATGATGATATCATGATGATGGTAAGATGATGATGATGATGATGATATTATGATGATGATATCATGATGATGATGATGATGAATATATCATGATGATGATATCATGATGATGATGATGATATCATGATGATGATATCATGATGATGATGATGATGATATCATGATGATGATATCATGATGATGATGATGATGATGATATCATGATGATGATGATGATGATGATATCATGATGATGATGATATCATGATGATGATATCATGATGATGATGATGATGATATCATGATGATGATGATATCATGATGATGATGATGATGATGATATCATGAAGATGATGATGATGATGATGATATCATGATGATGATGATGATGATATCATGATGATGATATCATGATGATGATGATGATGATGATGATATAATGATGATGATATCATGATGATGATGATATCATGATGATGATGATGATGATGATATCATGATGATGTTGATGATGATATCATGATGATGATATCATGATGATGATATCATGATGATGATATCATGATGATGATGATGATGATGATGATATAATGATGATGATATCATGATGATGATGATATCATGATGATGATGATGATGATATCATGATGATGATGATGATGATATCATGATGATGATATCATGATGATGATATCATGATGATGATATCATGATGATGATATCATGATGATGATATCATGATGATGATGATGATGATATCATGATGATGATATCATGATGATGATGATGATGATATCATGATGATGATATCATGATGATGATATCATGATGATGATATTATGATGATGATGATGATGATGATATCATGATGATGATATCATGATGATGATGATGATGATGATATCATGATGATGATGATGATGATGATGATATCATGATGATGATGTTGATGATGATGATGATGATGATGATATCATGATGATGATGATGATGATGATGATGATGATATCATGATGATGATGATGATGATATCATGATGATGATATCATGATGATGATGATATCGATGATGATGATGATGATGATATCATGATGAAGATATCCTGATGATGATGATATCATGATGATGATATCATGATGATGATGATATCGATGATGATGATGATGATGATGATGATATCATGATGATGATATCCTGATGATGATGATATCATGATGATGATATCCTGATGATGATGATATCATGATGATATCATGATGATGATGATGATGATATCATGATGATGATGATATCATGATGATGATGATGATATCATGATGATGATGATATTATGATGATGATATCATGATATGATGATGATGATGATGATGATGATGATATTATGATGATATCATGATGATGATATGATGATGATGATGATATCCTGATGATGATGATATCATGATGATGATGATGATATCATGATGATGAAGATGATATCATGATGATTATGATGATGATATCATGATGATGATGATATCATGATGATGATGATGATGATGATGATGATGATGATGATATGATGATGATGATGATGATGATATCATGATGATGATGATGATATCATGATGATGATGATATCATGATGATGATGATGATGATGATATCATGATGATGATGATGATGATGATATCATGATGATGATGATATCATGATGATGATATCATGATGAGGATGATGATGATATCATGATGATGATATCATGATGAGGATGATGATGATATCATGATGATGATGATGATATCATGATGATGATGATGATGATGATGATATGATGATGATGATGATGATATCATGATGATGATGATATCATGATGATGATGATATCATGATGATGATATCATGATGATGATATCATGATGATGATGATATCATGATGATGATGATATCATGATGATGATGATATCATGATGATGATATCATGATGATGATATCATGATGATGATGATATCATGATGATGATGATGATGATATCATGATGATGATGATGATGATGATATCATGATGATGATGATATCATGATGATGATGATGATGATGATGATATCATGATGATGATGATGATGATATCATGATGATGATGATGATGATGATATCATGATGATGATGATGATATCATGATGATGATGATGATGATGATATCATGATGATGATGATGATGATATCATGATGATGATATCATGATGATGATGATGATGATGATATCATGATGATGGTAAGATGATGATGATGATGATGATATTATGATGATGATATCATGATGATGATGATGATGATGATATCATGATGATGATGATGATATCATGATGATGATGATGATGATGATATCATGATGATGATGATGATGATGATGATGATGATGATGATATCATGATGATGATATCATGATGATGATATCATGATGATGATGATGATGATGATATCATGATGATGGTAAGATGATGATGATGATGATGATATTATGATGATGATATCATGATGATGATGATGATGATGATATCATGATGATGATATCATGATGATGATATCATGATGATGATGATATCATGATGATGATATCATGATGATGATGATGATGATATCATGATGATGATGATGATGATATCATGATGATGATATCATGATGATGATGATGATGATGATGATGATGATGATATCATGATGATGATGATGATATCATGATGATGATATCATGATGATGATGATGATGATATTATGATGATGATATCATGATGATGATGATGATGATATCATGATGATGATGATGATGATGATGATGATGATATCATGATGATGATGATGATGATGATATCATGATGATGATATCATGATGATGATGATGATGATGATATCATGATGATGATATCATGATGATGATATCATGATGATGATATCATGATGATGATATCATGATGATGATATCATGATGATGATATCATGATGATGATGATGATATCATGATGTTGAATGTGATATCATGATGATTATGATGATATCATGATGATGATGATGATGATATCATGATGATGATGATGATATCATGATGATGATGATGATATCATGATGATGATATCATGATGATGATGATGATGATATCATGATGATGATGATATCATGATGATGATATCATGATGATGATGATATCATGATGATGATGATGATGATGATGATGATGATATCATGATGATGATATCATGATGATGATATCATGATGATGATATCATGATAATGATGATATCATGATAATGATGATATCATGATGATGATATCATGATGATGATATCATGATGATGATGATATCATGATGATGATATCATGATGATGATATCATGATGATGATATCATGATGATGATGATGATGATATCATGATGATGATGATATCATGATGATGATATCATGAAGATGATGATGATGATGATATCATGATGATGATGATGATGATATCATGATGATGATGATGATGATGATATCATGATGATGATATCATGATGATGATATCATGATGATGATGATGATGATGATATCATGATGATGATATCATGATGATGATGATGATGATATCATGATGATGATATCATGATGATGATGATGATGATATCATGATGATGATGATGATGATATCATGATGATGATATCATGATGATGATGATGATGATATCATGATGATGATATCATGATGATGATGATGATGATAGCATGATGATGATGATGATGATAGCATGATGATGATGATGATGATGATGATATCATGATGATGATGATGATGATGATGATGATGATGATATCATGATGATGATGATGATGATATCATGATGATGATGATGATGATGATGATATCATGATGATTATATCATGATGATGATATCATGATGATGATGATATCGATGATGATGATGATGATGATGATATCATGATGATGATGATATCCTGATGATGATGATATCATGATGATGATATCATGATGATGATGATATCATGATGATGATGATATCATGATGATGATGATGATATCATGATGATGATGATGATATGATGATGATGATGATATTATGATGATGATATCATGATATGATGATGATGATGATGATATTATGATGATATCATGATGATGATATGATGATGATGATGATGATATCCTGATGATGATGATATGATGATGATGATGATGATGATATCATGATGATGATGATGATGATGATGATGATGATGATGATGATGATATCATGATGATGATATCATGATGATGATGATATCATGATGATGATGATGATGATATCATGATGATGATATCATGATGATGATGATATCATGATGATGATGATGATGATATCATGATGATGATGATATCATGATGATGATGATATCATGATGATGATGATGATGATATCATGATGATGATGATATCATGATGATGATATCATGATGATGATGATATGATGATATGATGATGATGATATCATGATGATGATGATATCATGAAGATGATGATATCATGATGATGATGATATCATGATGATGATGATGATATCATGATGATGATGATGATGATGATATCATGATGATGATGATGATGATGATATCATGATGATGATGATGATGATGATGATGATGATGATGATGATGATATCATGATGATGATGATGATATCATGATGATGATGATGATGATATCATGATGATGATGATATCATGATGATGATGATGATATGATGATGATATCATGATGTTGATGATATCATGATGATGATGATGATATTATGATGATGATATCGATGATGATGATGATGATGATGATGATGATGATGATGATATGATGATGATGATATCCTGATGATGATGATATCATGATGATGATATCCTGATGATGATGATATCATGATGATGATGATGATGATGATATCATGATGATGATGATGATATCCTGATGATGATGATATCATGATGATGATATCCTGATGATGATGATATCATGATGATGATGATGATGATGATGATATCATGATGATGATGATGATGATATCATGATGATGATGATGATGATATCATGATGATGATGATGATGATGATGATATCATGATGATGATGATGATGATGATATCATGATGATGATGATATCATGATGAAATCATGATGATGATGATGATATCATGATGATGATGATATCATGATGATGATGATGATGATATCATGATGATGATGATGATGATATCATGATGATGATGATATCATGATGATGATGATATCATGATGATGATATCGATGATGATGATGATGATGATGATATCATGATGATGATATCCTGATGATGATGATATCATGATGATGATATCCTGATGATGATGATATCATGATGATGATATCCTGATGATGATGATATCATGATGATATCATGATGATGATGATGATGATGATATCATGATGATGATGATATCATGATGATGATGATGATATCATGATGATGATGATGATGATGATGATATCATGATGATGATGATATCGATGATGATGATGATGATGATGATGATGATGATGATGATGATATCATGATGATGATATGATGATGATGATGATATCATGATGATGATGTTCTGATGATGATGATATCATGATGATGATATCCTGATGATGATGATATCATGATGATGATATCCTGATGATGATGATATCATGATGATATCATGATGATATCATGATGATGATGATGATATCATGATGATGATGATATCATGATGATGATGATGATATCATGATGATGATGATGATATCATGATGATGATGATGATATCATGATATGATGATGATGATATTATGATGATGATATCATGATATGATGATGATGATGATGATGATGATATTATGATGATATCAAGATGATGATATGATGATGATGATGATATCCTGATGGTGATGATATGATGATGATGATGATGATGATATCATGATGATGATGATGATGATATGATGATGATGATGATGATATCATGATGATGATGATATCATGATGATGATGATATCATGATGATGATGATATCATGATGATGATATCATGATGATGATGATGATATTATGATGATGATGATGATGATATCATGATGATGATGATGATGATATCATGATGATGATATCATGATGATGATGATGATGATATCATGATGATGATATCATGATGATGATGATGATGATGTCATGATGATGATGATGTCATGATGATGATGATGATGATATCATGATGATGATGATATAATGATGATGATGATGATATCATGATGATGATGATGATGATATCATGATGATGATATCATGATGATGATATCATGATTGATGATGATGATATCATGATGATGATATCATGATGATGATATCATGATGATGATATCATGATGATGATGATATCATGATGATGATATCATGATGATGATGATGATATCATGATGATGATGATATCGATGATGATATCATGATGATGATATCGATGATTATATCATGATGATGATATCCTGATGATGATGATATCATGATGATGATGATGATATCGATGATGATATCATGATGATGATATCGATGATGATATCATGATGATGATATCATGATGATGATGATGATGATATCATGATGATGATATCATGATGATGATGATGATGATATCATGATGATGATGATATCATGATGATGATGATGATGATGATATCATGATGATGATATCATGATGATGATATCATGATGATGATGATGATGATGATATCATGATGATGATGATATCATGATGATGATGATGATATCATGAAGATGATGATGATGATGATATCATGATGATGATGATGATGATATCATGATGATGATGATGATGATATCATGATGATGATATCATGATGATGATATCATGATGATGATGATGATGATGATATCATGATGATGATGATGATGATATCATGATGATGATATCATGATGATGATATCATGATGATGATGATGATGATGATATCATGATGATGATATCATGATGATGATGATGATGATATCATGATGATGATGATGATGATATCATGATGATGATGATGATGATATCATGATGATGATGATGATGATATCATGATGATGATATCATGATGATGATGATGATGATGATGATATCATGATGATGATGATGATGATAGCATGATGATGATGATGATATCATGATGATGATGATGATGATGATGATATCATGATGATGATGATGATGATGATGATGATGATATCATGATGATGATGATGATGATGATGATGATATCATGATGATTATATCATGATGATGATATCATGATGATGATGATATCGATGATGATGATGATATCGATGATGATATCATGATGATGATGATGATGATGATGATGATATCATGATGATGATATCCTGATGATGATGATATCGATGATGATGATGATGATGATGATGATGATATCATGATGATGATGATGATGATGATGATGATATCATGATGATGATATCCTGATGATGATGATATCATGATGATGATATCCTGATGATGATGATATCATGATGATATCATGATGATGATGATGATGATATCATGATGATGATGATATCATGATGATGATGATGATATCATGATGATGATGATGATATGATGATGATGATGATATTATGATGATGATATCATGATATGATGATGATGATGATGATGATATTATGATGATATCATGATGATGATATGATGATGATGATGATGATATCCTGATGATGATGATATCATGATGATGATGATGATATCATGATGATGATGATGATATCATGATGATTATGATGATGATATCATGATGATGATGATATCATGATGATGATGATATCATGATGATGATGATATCATGATGATGATGATGATGATGATGATATTATGATGATATCAAGATGATGATATGATGATGATGATGATATCCTGAAGGTGATGATATGATGATGATGATGATGATGATATCATGATGATGATGATGATGATATGATGATGATGATGATGATATCATGATGATGATGATATCATGATGATGATGATATCATGATGATGATGATATCATGATGATGATATCATGATGATGATGATGATATTATGATGATGATGATGATGATATCATGATGATGATGATGATGATATCATGATGATGATATCATGATGATGATGATGATGATATCATGATGATGATATCATGATGATGATGATGATGATGTCATGATGATGATGATGTCATGATGATGATGATGATGATATCATGATGATGATGATATAATGATGATGATGATGATATCATGATGATGATGATGATGATATGATGATGATGATATCATGATGATGATATCATGATTGATGATGATGATATCATGATGATGACATCATGATGATGATATCATGATGATGATATCATGATGATGATGATATCATGATGATGATATCATGATGATGATGATGATATCATGATGATGATGATATCGATGATGATATCATGATGATGATATCGATGATTATATCATGATGATGATATCCTGATGATGATGATATCATGATGATGATGATGATGATATCGATGATGATATCATGATGATGATATCGATGATGATATCATGATGATGATATCATGATGATGATGATGATGATATCATGATGATGATATCATGATGATGATGATGATGATATCATGATGATGATGATATCATGATGATGATGATGATGATGATATCATGATGATGATATCATGATGATGATATCATGATGATGATGATGATATCATGATGATGATGATATCATGATGATGATGATGATATCATGAAGATGATGATGATGATGATATCATGATGATGATGATGATATCATGATGATGATGATGATGATATCATGATGATGATGATGATGATATCATGATGATGATATCATGATGATGATATCATGATGATGATGATGATGATGATATCATGATGATGATGATGATGATATCATGATGATGATATCATGATGATGATATCATGATGATGATATCATGATGATGATGATGATGATGATATCATGATGATGATATCATGATGATGATGATGATGATATCATGATGATGATGATGATGATATCATGATGATGATGATGATGATATCATGATGATGATGATGATGATATCATGATGATGATATCATGATGATGATGATGATGATGATGATATCATGATGATGATGATGATGATAGCATGATGATGATGATGATGATATCATGATGATGATGATGATGATGATGATATCATGATGATGATGATGATGATGATGATGATGATGATATCATGATGATGATGATGATGATGATATCATGATGATTATATCATGATGATGATATCATGATGATGATGATATCGATGATGATGATGATGATGATGATATCATGATGATGATGATGATGATGATGATGATATCATGATGATGATATCCTGATGATGATGATATCGATGATGATGATGATGATGATGATGATGATATCATGATGATGATGATGATGATGATGATGATGATATCATGATGATGATATCCTGATGATGATGATATCATGATGATGATATCCTGATGATGATGATATCATGATGATATCATGATGATGATGATGATGATATCATGATGATGATGATATCATGATGATGATGATGATATCATGATGATGATGATGATATGATGATGATGATGATATTATGATGATGATATCATGATATGATGATGATGATGATGATGATATTATGATGATATCATGATGATGATATGATGATGATGATGATGATATCCTGATGATGATGATATCATGATGATGATGATGATATCATGATGATGATGATGATATCATGATGATTATGATGATGATATCATGATGATGATGATATCATGATGATGATGATATCATGATGATGATGATATCATGATGATGATGATGATGATGATATCATGATGATGATGATGATGATATCATGATGATGATGATATCATGATGATGATATCATGATGAGGATGATGATGATATCATGATGATGATATCATGATGAAGATGATGATGATATCATGATGATGATATCATGATGATGATGATGATGATATCATGATGAGGATGATGATGATATCATGATGATGATGATGATATCATGATGATGATGATGATGATGATGATATGATGATGATGATGATGATGATATCATGATGATGATGATGATGATGATGATGATATCATGATGATGATGATATCATGATGATGATGATGATGATGATGATGATGATGATGATGATGATATCATGATGATGATATCATGATGATGATGATATGATGATATTATGATGATGATATCATGATGATGATGATATCATGAAGATGATGATATCATGATGATGATGATGATGATATCATGATGATGATGATGATATCATGATGATGATGATGATGATATCATGATGATGATGATATCATGATGATGATGATATCATGATGATGATGATGATGATGATATCATGATGATGATGATGATGATATCATGATGATGATGATATCATGATGATGATGATGATGATATCATGATGATGATGATGATATCATGATGATGATGATGATGATATCATGATGATGATGATATCATGATGATGATGATATCATGATGATGATGATGATGATGATATCATGATGATGATGATGATGATATCATGATGATGATGATATCATGATGATGATATCATGATGAGGATAATGATGATATCATGATGATGATATCATGATGAAGATGATGATGATATCATGATGATGATATCATGATGATGATGATGATGATGATATCATGATGAGGATGATGATGATATCATGATGATGATGATGATATCATGATGATGATGATGATGATGATGATGATATGATGATGATGATGATGATATCATGATGATGATGATGATGATGATGATGATATCATGATGATGATGATATCATGATGATGATGATGATGATGATGATGATGATGATATCATGATGATGATATCATGATGATGATGATATGATGATATTATGATGATGATATCATGATGATGATGATATCATGAAGATGATGATATCATGATGATGATGATGATGATATCATGATGATGATGATGATATCATGATGATGATGATGATGATATCATGATGATGATGATGATGATGATGATGATGATATCATGATGATGATATCATGATGATGATGATGATGATGATATTATGATGATGATATCATGATGATGATGATGATGATGATATCATGATGATGATATCATGATGATGATGATGATATCATGATGATGATATCATGATGATGATATCATGATGATGATGATGATGATATCATGATGATGGTAAGATGATGATGATGATGATGATATTATGATGATGATATCATGATGATGATGATGATGATGATATCATGATGATGATATCATGATGATGATGATGATATCATGATGATGATGATGATGATATTATGATGATGATATCATGATGATGATGATATCATGAAGATGATGATATCATGATGATGATGATGATGATATCATGATGATGATGATGATATCATGATGATGATGATGATGATATCATGATGATGATGATGATGATGATGATGATGATATCATGATGATGATATCATGATGATGATGATGATATTATGATGATGATATCATGATGATGATGATGATGATGATATCATGATGATGATATCATGATGATGATGATGATATCATGATGATGATATCATGATGATGATATCATGATGATGATGATGATGATGATGATATCATGATGATGGTAAGATGATGATGATGATGATGATATTATGATGATGATATCATGATGATGATGATGATGATGATATCATGATGATGATATCATGATGATGATGATGATATCATGATGATGATGATGATGATATTATGATGATGATATCATGATGATGATGATGATGATATCATGATGATGATATCATGATGATGATGATGATGATGATGATGATATCATGGTGATGATGATGATATCATGATGATGATATCATGATGATGATGATGATGATATCATGATGATGATATCATGATGATGATGATGATATGATGATGATATCATGATGTTGATGATATCATGATGATGATGATGATGATATTATGATGATGATATTGATGATGATGATGATGATGATGATGATGATGATATGATGATGATGATATCCTGATGATGATGATATCATGATGATGATATCCTGATGTTGATGATATCATGATGATGATATCCTGATGATGATGATATCATGATGATGATGATGATGATGATGATATCATGACGATGATGATGATGATGATGATATCATGACGATGATGATGATGATGATGATATCATGATGATGATGATGATGATATCATGATGATGATGATGATGATATCATGATGATGATGATATCATGATGATGATGATATCATGATGAAATCATGATGATGATGATGATATCATGATGATGATGATATCATGATGATGATGATGATGATATCATGATGATGATGATGATGATATCATGATGATGATGATGATGATATCATGATGATGATGATATCATGATGATGATATCGATGATGATGATGATGATGATGATGATATCATGATGATGATATCCTGATGATGATGATATCCTGATGATGATATCCTGATGATGATGATATCATGATGATGATATCCTGATGATGATGATATCATGATGATATCATGATGATGATGATGATGATGATGATATCATGATGATGATGATATCATGATGATGATGATGATATCATGATGATGATGATGATGATGATGATGATATCATGATGATGATGATATCGATGATGATGATGATGATGATGATGATATCATGATGATGATATGATGATGATGATGATATCATGATGATGATGTTCTGATGATGATGATATCATGATGATGATGTCCTGATGATGATGATATCATGATGATGATATCCTGATGATGATGATATCATGATGATATCATGATGATATCATGATGATATCATGATGATATCATGATGATATCATGATGATGATGATGATGATATCATGATGATGATGATATCATGATGATGATGATGGTATCATGATGATGATGATGATATCATGATGATGATGATGATATCATGATGATGATGATGATATCATGATATGATGATGATGATATCATGATGATGATGATGATATCATGATGATGATGATGATATCATGATGATGATATCATGATATGATGATGATGATATTATGATGATGATATCATGATATGATGATGATGATGATGATGATGATGATGATGATGATGATATTATGATGATATCAAGATGATGATATGATGATGATGATGATATCCTGATGGTGATGATATCATGATGATGATGATGATGATATGATGATGATGATGATGATATCATGATGATGATGATATCATGATGATGATGATATCATGATGATGATGATATCATGATGATGATATCATGATGATGATGATGATATTATGATGATGATGATGATGATATCATGATGATGATGATGATGATGATATCATGATGATGATATCATGATGATGATGATGATATCATGATGATGATGATGATGATGATGATGATGTCATGATGATGATGATGATGATGTCATGATGATGATGATGATGATATCATGATGATGATGATATCATGATGATGATGATGATATCATGATGATGATGATGATGATATCATGATGATGATATCATGATGATGATATCATGATTGATGATGATGATATCATGATGATGATATCATGATGATGATATCATGATGATGATATCATGATGATGATGATGATATGATGATGATGATGATGATGATGATATCATGATGATGATATCCTGATGATGATGATATCATGATGATGATATCCTGATGATGATGATATCATGATGATGATATCCTGATGATGATGATATCATGATGATATCATGATGATGATGATGATGATGATATCATGATGATGATGATATCATGATGATGATATCATGATGATGATGATGATGATGATGATATCATGATGATGATGATATCGATGATGATGATGATGATGATGATGATGATATGATGATGATGATGATATCATGATGATGATGTTCTGATGATGATGATATCATGATGATGATATCCTGATGATGATGATATCATGATGATGATATCCTGATGATGATGATATCATGATGATATCATGATGATATCATGATGATGATGATGATGATATCATGATGATGATGATATCATGATGATGATGATGATATCATGATGATGATGATGATATCATGATGATGATGATGATATCATGATGATGATGATGATGATATCATGATATGATGATGATGATATTATGATGATGATATCATGATATGATGATGATGATGATGATGATGATGATATTATGATGATATCAAGATGATGATATGATGATGATGATGATGATATCCTGATGGTGATGATATCATGATGATGATGATGATGATATCATGATGATGACGATGATGGTATGATGATGATGATGATGATATCATGATGATGATATCATGATGATGATGATATCATGATGATGATGATATCATGATGATGATGATATCATGATGATGATGATGATGATATCATGATGATGATGATGATGATGATATCATGATGATGATATCATGATGATGATGATATCATGATGATGATGATGATGATGATGATATCATGATGATGATGATGATGATATCATGATGATGATGATATCATGATGATGATATCATGATGAGGATGATGATGATATCATGATGATGATATCATGATGAAGATGATGATGATATCATGATGATGATATCATGATGATGATGATGATGATATCATGATGAGGATGATGATGATATCATGATGATGATGATGATATCATGATGATGATGATGATGATGATGATATGATGATGATGATGATGATGATATCATGATGATGATGATGATGATGATGATGATATCATGATGATGATGATATCATGATGATGATGATGATGATGATGATGATGATGATGATATCATGATGATGATGATATCATGATGATGATGATGATGATGATGATGATGATGATGATATCATGATGATGATATCATGATGATGATGATATGATGATATTATGATGATGATATCATGATGATGATGATATCATGAAGATGATGATATCATGATGATGATGATGATGATATCATGATGATGATGATGATATCATGATGATGATGATGATGATATCATGATGATGATGATATCATGATGATGATGATATCATGATGATGATGATATCATGATGATGATGATGATGATGATATCATGATGATGATGATGATGATATCATGATGATGATGATATCATGATGATGATATCATGATGAGGATGATGATGATATCATGATGATGATATCATGATGAAGATGATGATGATATCATGATGATGATATCATGATGATGATGATGATGATGATATCATGATGAGGATGATGATGATATCATGATGATGATGATGATATCATGATGATGATGATGATGATGATGATGATATGATGATGATGATGATGATATCATGATGATGATGATGATGATGATGATGATATCATGATGATGATGATATCATGATGATGATGATGATGATGATGATGATGATGATATCATGATGATGATATCATGATGATGATGATATGATGATATTATGATGATGATATCATGATGATGATGATATCATGAAGATGATGATATCATGATGATGATGATGATGATATCATGATGATGATGATGATATCATGATGATGATGATGATGATATCATGATGATGATGATGATGATGATATCATGATGATGATATCATGATGATGATGATGATGATGATATTATGATGATGATATCATGATGATGATGATGATGATGATATCATGATGATGATATCATGATGATGATGATGATATCATGATGATGATATCATGATGATGATATCATGATGATGATGATGATGATGATGATATCATGATGATGGTAAGATGATGATGATGATGATGATATTATGATGATGATATCATGATGATGATGATGATGATGATATCATGATGATGATATCATGATGATGATGATGATATCATGATGATGATGATGATGATATTATGATGATGATATCATGATGATGATGATGATGATATCATGATGATGATATCATGATGATGATGATGATGATGATGATGATATCATGGTGATGATGATGATATCATGATGATGATATCATGATGATGATGATGATGATATCATGATGATGATATCATGATGATGATGATGATATGATGATGATATCATGATGTTGATGATATCATGATGATGATGATGATGATATTATGATGATGATATTGATGATGATGATGATGATGATGATGATGATATGATGATGATGATATCCTGATGATGATGATATCATGATGATGATATCCTGATGTTGATGATATCATGATGATGATATCCTGATGATGATGATATCATGATGATGATGATGATGATGATGATATCATGACGATGATGATGATGATGATGATATCATGACGATGATGATGATGATGATGATATCATGATGATGATGATGATGATATCATGATGATGATGATGATGATATCATGATGATGATGATATCATGATGATGATGATATCATGATGAAATCATGATGATGATGATGATATCATGATGATGATGATATCATGATGATGATGATGATGATATCATGATGATGATGATGATGATATCATGATGATGATGATATCATGATGATGATATCGATGATGATGATGATATCATGATGATGATATCCTGATGATGATGATATCCTGATGATGATATCCTGATGATGATGATATCATGATGATGATATCCTGATGATGATGATATCATGATGATATCATGATGATGATGATGATGATGATGATATCATGATGATGATGATATCATGATGATGATGATGATATCATGATGATGATGATGATGATGATGATGATGATATCATGATGATGATGATATCGATGATGATGATGATGATGATGATGATATCATGATGATGATATGATGATGATGATGATATCATGATGATGATGTTCTGATGATGATGATATCATGATGATGATGTCCTGATGATGATGATATCATGATGATGATATCCTGATGATGATGATATCATGATGATATCATGATGATATCATGATGATATCATGATGATATCATGATGATATCATGATGATGATGATGATGATATCATGATGATGATGATATCATGATGATGATGATGGTATCATGATGATGATGATGATATCATGATGATGATGATGATATCATGATGATGATGATGATATCATGATATGATGATGATGATATCATGATGATGATGATGGTATCATGATGATGATGATGATATCATGATGATGATGATGATATCATGATGATGATATCATGATATGATGATGATGATATTATGATGATGATATCATGATATGATGATGATGATGATGATGATGATGATGATGATGATATTATGATGATATCAAGATGATGATATGATGATGATGATGATATCCTGATGGTGATGATATCATGATGATGATGATGATATCATGATGATGATGATGATGATATGATGATGATGATGATGATATCATGATGATGATGATATCATGATGATGATGATATCATGATGATGATGATATCATGATGATGATATCATGATGATGATGATGATATTATGATGATGATGATGATGATATCATGATGATGATGATGATGATGATATCATGATGATGATATCATGATGATGATGATGATGATATCATGATGATGATGATGATGATGATGATGATGTCATGATGATGATGATGATGATGTCATGATGATGATGATGATGATGATATCATGATGATGATGATGATATCATGATGATGATGATGATGATATCATGATGATGATATCATGATGATGATATCATGATGATGATATCATGATTGATGATGATGATATCATGATGATGATATCATGATGATGATATCATGATGATGATGATGATATGATGATGATGATGATGATGATGATATCATGATGATGATATCCTGATGATGATGATATCATGATGATGATATCCTGATGATGATGATATCATGATGATGATATCCTGATGATGATGATATCATGATGATATCATGATGATGATGATGATGATGATATCATGATGATGATGATATCATGATGATGATATCATGATGATGATGATGATGATGATGATATCATGATGATGATGATATCGATGATGATGATGATGATGATGATATGATGATGATGATGATATCATGATGATGATGTTCTGATGATGATGATATCATGATGATGATATCCTGATGATGATGATATCATGATGATGATATCCTGATGATGATGATATCATGATGATATCATGATGATATCATGATGATGATGATGATGATATCATGATGATGATGATATCATGATGATGATGATGATATCATGATGATGATGATGATATCATGATGATGATGATGATATCATGATGATGATGATGATGATATCATGATATGATGATGATGATATTATGATGATGATATCATGATATGATGATGATGATGATGATGATGATGATATTATGATGATATCAAGATGATGATATGATGATGATGATGATGATATCCTGATGGTGATGATATCATGATGATGATGATGATGATATCATGATGATGATGATGATGATATGATGATGATGATGATGATATCATGATGATGATATCATGATGATGATGATATCATGATGATGATGATATCATGATGATGATGATATCATGATGATGATGATGATATTATGATGATGATGATGATGATATCATGATGATGATGATGATGATGATATCATGATGATGATATCATGATGATGATGATGATGATGATATCATGATGATGATATCATGATGATGATGATGATGATGTCATGATGATGATGATGATGATGTCATGATGATGATGATGATGATATCATGATGATGATGATATCATGATGATGATGATGATATCATGATGATGATGATGATGATATCATGATGATGATATCATGATGATGATATCATGATGATGATATCATGATGATGATATCATGATGATGATGATATCATGATGATGATGATATCATGATGATGATATCATGATGATGATGATATCATGATGATGATATCATGATGATGATGATGATATCATGATGATGATGATATCGATGATTATATCATGATGATGATATCCTGATGATGATGATATCCTGATGATGATGATATCATGATGATGATGATGATGATGATATCGATGATGATATCATGATGATGATATCGATGATGATATCATGATGATGATATCCTGATGATGATGATATCATGATGATGATGATATCATGATGATTATGATGATGATATCATGATGATGATATCATGATGATGATGATGATGATATCATGATGATGATGATATCATGATGATGATGATGATGATGATGATATCATGATGATGATATCATGATGATGATGATGATATCATGATGATGATGATATCATGATGATGATATCATGATGATGATGATGATGATATCATGATGATGATGATGATGATATCATGATGATGATATCATGATGATGATATCATGATGATGATATCATGATGATGATATTATGATGATGATATCATGATGATGATGATGATGATATCATGATGATGATGATGATGGTATGATGATGATGATGATGATGATGATGATGATATCATGATGATGATGATATCATGATGATGATGATGATGATATCATGATGATGATGATGATGATATCATGATGATGATGATATGATGATGATGATGATGATATCATGATGATGATGATATCATGATGATGATGATGATATCATGATGATGATGATGATGATATCATGATGATGATGATGATGATGATATCATGATGATGATGATGATGATGATGATATCATGATGATGATGATGATGATATCATGATGATGATGATGATGATGATATCATGATGATGATATCATGATGATGATATCATGATGATGATATCATGATGATGATATGATGATGATATCATGATGATATCATGATGATGATATCATGATAATGATATGATGATGATATCATGATGATATCATGATGATGATGATGATATCATGATGATGATGATATCATGATGATGATGATGATGATGATATCATGATGATGATGATGATGATGATGATGATATCATGATGATGATGATGATGATGATAGCATGATGATTATGATGATGATATCATGATGATGATATCATGATGATGATGATATCATGATGATGATATCATGATGATGATATCATGATGATGATATCATGATGATGATATCATGATGATATCATGATGATGATATCATGATGATATCATGATGATGATGATGATATCATGATATGATGATGATGATATTATGATGATGATATCATGATATGATGATGATGATGATGATGATGATGATATTATGATGATATCAAGATGATGATATGATGATGATGATGATGATATCCTGATGGTGATGATATCATGATGATGATGATGATGATATCATGATGATGATGATGATGATATGATGATGATGATGATGATATCATGATGATGATATCATGATGATGATGATATCATGATGATGATGATATCATGATGATGATGATATCATGATGATGATGATATCATGATGATGATGATGATATTATGATGATGATGATGATGATATCATGATGATGATGATGATGATATCATGATGATGATGATATCATGATGATGATGATGATATCATGATGATGATGATGATGATATCATGATGATGATGATGATGATGATATCATGATGATGATGATGATGATGATGATATCATGATGATGATGATGATGATGATATCATGATGATGATGATGATATCATGATGATGATATCATGATGATGATATCATGATGATGATATCATGATGATGATATGATGATGATATCATGATGATATCATGATGATGATATCATGATAATGATATGATGATGATATCATGATGATATCATGATGATGATGATGATATCATGATGATGATGATATCATGATGATGATGATGATGATGATGATATCATGATGATGATGATGATGATGATGATATCATGATGATGATGATGATGATGATATCATGATGATTATGATGATGATATCATGATGATGATATCATGATGATGATGATATCATGATGATGATATCATGATGATGATATCATGATGATGATATCATGATGATATCATGATGATGATATCATGATGATATCATGATGATGATGATGATATCATGATATGATGATGATGATATTATGATGATGATATCATGATATGATGATGATGATGATGATGATGATGATATTATGATGATATCAAGATGATGATATGATGATGATGATGATGATATCCTGATGGTGATGATATCATGATGATGATGATGATGATATCATGATGATGATGATGATGATATGATGATGATGATGATGATATCATGATGATGATATCATGATGATGATGATATCATGATGATGATGATATCATGATGATGATGATATCATGATGATGATGATATCATGATGATGATGATGATATTATGATGATGATGATGATGATATCATGATGATGATGATGATGATATCATGATGATGATATCATGATGATGATGATGATGATATCATGATGATGATATCATGATGATGATGATGATGATGTCATGATGATGATGATGATGATGTCATGATGATGATGATGATGATATCATGATGATGATGATATCATGATGATGATGATGATATCATGATGATGATGATGATGATATCATGATGTTGATATCATGATGATGATATCATGATGATGATATCATGATGATGATGATATCATGATGATGATGATATCATGATGATGATATCATGATGATGATGATATCATGATGATGATATCATGATGATGATGATGATATCATGATGATGATGATATCGATGATGATATCATGATGATGATATCGATGATTATATCATGATGATGATATCCTGACGATGATGATATCCTGATGATGATGATATCATGATGATGATGATGATGATGATATCGATGATGATATCATGATGATGATATCGATGATGATATCATGATGATGATATCCTGATGATGATGATATCATGATGATGATGATGATGATATCATGATGATTATGATGATGATATCATGATGATGATATCATGATGATGATGATGATGATATCATGATGATGATGATATCATGATGATGATGATGATGATGATATCATGATGATGATATCATGATGATGATATCATGATGATGATGATATCATGATGATGATGATATCATGATGATGATATCATGATGATGATATCATGATGATGATGATGATGATATCATGATGATGATATCATGATGATGATATCATGATGATGATATCATGATGATGATATTATGATGATGATATCATGATGATGATGATGATGATATTATGATGATGATATCATGATGATGATGATGATGATGATATCATGATGATGATGATGATGGTATGATGATGATGATGATGATGATGATGATATCATGATGATGATGATATCATGATGATGATGATGATGATATCATGATGATGATGATGATGATATCATGATGATGATGATGATGATGATATCATGATGATGATGATATGATGATGATGATGATATCATGATGATGATGATATCATGATGATGATGATGATATCATGATGATGATGATATCATGATGATGATGATGATATCATGATGATGATGATGATGATGATATCATGATGATGATGATGATGATGATATCATGATGATGATGATGATGATATGATGACGATGATGATGATGATATCATGATGATGATGATATCATGATGATGATATCATGATGATGATGATGATATCATGATGATGATGATGATATGATGATATCATGATGATGATATCATGATGATGATATCATGATGATGATATCATGATGATGATGATATCATGATGATGATGATATCATGATGATATGATGATGATGATGATATCATGATGATGATATCATGATGATGATATCATGAAGATGATGATATGATGATATGATGATGATGATATCATGATGATGATGATATCATGAAGATGATGATATCATGATGATGATGATATCATGATGATGATGATGATGATATCATGATGATGATGATGATGATGATGATGATATCATGATGATGATGATGATGATGATATCATGATGATGATGATGATGATGATATCATGATGATGATGATGATGATGATGATATCATGATGATGATGATGATGATGATGATGATGATGATGATGATGATGATGATGAGATGATGATGATGATGAGATGATGATGATGATGATATCATGATGATGATGATGATGATGATATCATGATGATGATATCATGATGATGATATCATGATGATGATATCATGATGATGATATCATGATGATGGTAAGATGATGATGATGATGATGATATTATGATGATGATATCATGATGATGATGATGATGATATCATGATGATGATATCATGATGATGATGATGATGATGATATCATGATGATGATATCATGATGATGATGATGATGATATCATGATGATGATATCATGATGATGATGATGATGATATCATGATGATGATATCATGATGATGATATCATGATGATGATGATGATGATGATGATATCATGATGATGATGATGATGATATCATGATGATGATATCATGATGATGATGATATCATGATGATGATGATGATGATGATATCATGATGATGATATCATGATGATGATGATGATGATATCATGATGATGATGATGATGATATCATGATGATGATATCATGATGATGATGATGATGATATCATGATGATGATATCATGATGATGATGATGATGATGATATAATGATGATGATATCATGATGATGATGATGATGATGATATCATGATGATGATGATGATGATATCATGATGATGATGATGATGATATCATGATGATGATATCATGATGATGATATCATGATGATGAAATCATGATGATGATGATGATGATATCATGATGATGATATCATGATGATGATGATGATGATATCATGATGATGATATCATGATGATGATATCATGATGATGATGATGATGATATCATGATGATGATATCATGATGATGATGATGATGATATCATGATGATGATATCATGATGATGATGATGATAGCATGATGATGATGATGATGATGATGATATCATGATGATGATGATGATGATGATGATGATGATGATGATGATGATGATATCATGATGATGATGATGATGATGATGATGATATCATGATGATGATGATGATGATGATGATGATATCATGATGATGATATCATGATGATGATATCATGATGATGATATCATGATGATGATGATATCGATGATGATGATGATGATGATGATATCATGATGATGATATCCTGATGATGATGATATCATGATGATTATATCCTGATGATGATGATATCATGATGATGATATCATGATGATGATGATATCGATGATGATGATGATGATGATGATGATATCATGATGATGATATCCTGATGATGATGATATCATGATGATGATATCCTGATGATGATGATATCATGATGATATCATGATGATGATGATGATGATATCATGATGATGATGATATCATGATGATGATGATGATATCATGATGATGATGATGATATGATGATGATGATGATATTATGATGATGATATCATGATATGATGATGATGATGATGATATTATGATGATATCATGATGATGATATGATGATGATGATGATATCCTGATGATGATGATATCATGATGATGATGATGATGATATCATGATGATGAAGATGATATCATGATGATTATGATGATGATATCATGATGATGATGATATCATGATGATGATGATATCATGATGATGATGATGATGATGATATCATGATGATGATGATGATATCATGATGATGATGATGATGATGATATCATGATGATGATGATATCATGATGATGATATCATGATGATGATGATGATATCATGATGATGATATCATGATGAGGATGATGATGATATCATGATGATGATGATGATATCATGATGATGATGATGATGATGATGATGATATGATGATGATGATGATGATATCATGATGATGATATCATGATGATGATGATATCATGATGATGATGATATCATGATGATGATGATATCATGATGATGATATCATGATGATGATATCATGATGATGATGATATCATGATGATGATGATGATATCATGATGATGATGATGATGATAATATCATGATGATGATGATGATGATGATATCATGATGATGATGATGATGATATCATGATGATGATGATGATGATGATATCATGATGATGATATGATGATGATGATATCATGATGATGATATGATGATGATATCATGATGATATCATGATGATGATATCATGATAATGATATGATGATGATATCATGATGATATCATGATGATGATGATGATATCATGATGATGATGATATCATGATGATGATGATGATGATGATGATGATATCATGATGATGATGATGATGATATCATGATGATGATGATGATGATGATGATATCATGATGATGATGATGATGATGATATCATGATGATGATGATGATATCATGATGATGATATCATGATGATGATGATATCATAATGATGATATCATGATGATGATATCATGATGATGATATCATGATGATGATATCATGATGATATCATGATGATGATGATGATATCATAATGATGATGATATCATGATGATGATGATGATATCGATGATGATGATGATGATGATGATATCCTGATGATGATGATATCATGATGATGATATCCTGATGATGATGATATCATGATGATGATATCCTGATGATGATGATATCATGATGATGATGATGATGATATGATGATGATGATATCATGATATGATGATGATGATGATGATGATGATGATGATATTATGATGATATCATGATGATGATATCCTGATGATGATGATGATGATATCCTGATGATGATGATATCATGATGATGATGATGATATCATGATGATGATGATGATATCATGATAATTATGATGATGATATCATGATGATGATGATATCATGATGATGATGATATCATGATGATGATGATATGATGATGCTGATGATGATGATATCATGATGATGATGATATCATGATGATGATGATATCATGATGATGATGATGATGATGATGATATCATGATGATGATGATGATGATATCATGATGATGATGATGATGATGATATCATGATGATGATATCATGATGAGGATGATGATGATATCATGATGATGATATCATGATGATGATGATATCATGATGATGATATCATGATGATGATATCATGATGATGATGATGATGATGATGATATGATGATGATGATGATGATGATATCATGATGATGATGATATCATGATGATGATATCATGATGATGATGATGATATCATGATGATGATGATGATATGATGATATCATGATGATGATATCATGATGATGATATCATGATGATGATATCATGATGATGATGATATCATGATGATGATGATATCATGATGATATGATGATGATGATGATATCATGATGATGATATCATGATGATGATATCATGATGATGATATCATGATGATGATATCATGATGATGATGATGATGATGATGATATGATGATGATGATGATGATGATATCATGATGATGATGATATCATGATGATGATATCATGATGATGATGATGATATCATGATGATGATGATGATATGATGATATCATGATGATGATATCATGATGATGATATCATGATGATGATATCATGATGATGATGATATCATGATGATGATGATATCATGATGATATGATGATGATGATGATATCATGATGATGATATCATGATGATGATATCATGATGATGATATCATGAAGATGATGATATCATGATATGATGATGATGATATCATGATGATGATGATATCATGAAGATGATGATATCATGATGATGATGATATCATGATGATATGATGATGATGATGATATCATGATGATGATATCATGATGATGATATCATGAAGATGATGATATGATGATATGATGATGATGATATCATGATGATGATGATATCATGAAGATGATGATATCATGATGATGATGATATCATGATGATGATGATGATGATGATATCATGATGATGATGATGATGATGATATCATGATGATGATGATGATGATGATGATATCATGATGATGATGATGATGATGATGATGATATCATGATGATGATGATGATGATGATATCATGATGATGATGATGATGATGATGATGATGATGATGATGATGATGATGAGATGATGATGATGATGATGATGATGAGATGATGATGATGATGATATCATGATGATGATGATGATGATGATATCATGATGATGATATCATGATGATGATATCATGATGATGGTAAGATGATGATGATGATGATGATATTATGATGATGATATCATGATGATGATGATGATGATATCATGATGATGATATCATGATGATGATGATGATGATATCATGATGATGATATCATGATGATGATATCATGATGATGATGATGATGATATCATGATGATGATATCATGATGATGATGATGATGATATCATGATGATGATATCATGATGATGATGATGATGATATCATGATGATGATATCATGATGATGATGATGATATCATGATGATGATGATGATGATGATGATATCATGATGATGATATCATGATGATGATGATGATGATATCATGATGATGATGATATCATGATGATGATGATGATGATGATATCATGATGATGATATCATGATGATGATGATGATGATATCATGATGATGATATCATGATGATGATGATGATGATATCATGATGATGATATCATGATGATGATGATGATGATATAATGATGATGATATCATGATGATGATGATGATGATATCATGATGATGATGATGATGATATCATGATGATGATGATGATGATATCATGATGATGATGATGATGATATCATGATGATGATATCATGATGATGATGATGATGATATCATGATGATGATATCATGATGATGATATCATGATGATGATATCATGATGATGATATCATGATGATGATATCATGATGATGATGATGATGATATCATGATGATGATATCATGATGATGATGATGATGATAGCATGATGATGATGATGATGATGATGATATCATGATGATGATGATGATGATGATGATGATGATGATGATGATATGATGATGATGATGATGATGATGATGATGATGATGATGATATCATGATGATGATGATGATGATGATGATATCATGATGATGATATCATGATGATGATATCATGATGATGATATCATGATGATGATGATGATGATGATGATGATGATGATGATGATGATGATATGATGATGATGATGATGATGATGATGATGATGATGATGATATCATGATGATGATGATGATGATGATGATATCATGATGATGATATCATGATGATGATATCATGATGATGATATCATGATGATGATGATATCGATGATGATATCATGATGATGATGATATCGATGATGATGATGATGATGATGATATCATGATGATGATGATGATGATGATATCATGATGATGATATCATGATGATGATGATATCGATGATGATGATGATGATGATGATGATATCATGATGATGATATCCTGATGATGATGATATCATGATGATGATATCCTGATGATGATGATATCATGATGATATCATGATGATGATGATGATGATATCATGATGATGATGATATCATGATGATGATGATGATATCATGATGATGATGATGATATGATGATGATGATGATATTATGATGATGATATCATGATATGATGATGATGATGATGATATTATGATGATATCATGATGATGATATGATGATGATGATGATATCCTGATGATGATGATATCATGATGATGATGATGATGATGATATCATGATGATGAAGATGATATCATGATGATTATGATGATGATATCATGATGATGATGATATCATGATGATGATGATATCATGATGATGATGATGATGATGATGATGATGATGATATCATGATGATGATGATGATGATGATATCATGATGATGATGATATCATGATGATGATATCATGATGAGGATGATGATGATATCATGATGATGATATCATGATGAGGATGATGATGATATCATGATGATGATGATGATATCATGATGATGATGATGATGATGATGATGATGATATCATGATGATGATATCATGATGATGATGATATCATGATGATGATATCATGATGATGATATCATGATGATGATGATATCATGATGATGATGATATCATAATGATGATATCATGATGATGATGATATGATGATATGATGATGATATCATGATGATGATGATATCATGAAGATGATGATATCATGATGATGATGATATTATGATGATGATGATGATGATGATGATATCATGATGATGATGATGATGATGATGATATCATGATGATGATGATATCATGATGATGATGATATCATGAAGATGATGATATCATGATGATGATGATGATATGATGATGATGATGATGATGATGATGATGATGATGATATCATGATGATGATGATGATGATGATGATATCATGATGATGATGATGAAATCATGATGATGATGATGATGATGATATCATGATGATGATGATGATGATGATATCATGATGATGATATCATGATGATGATGATATCATGATGATGATATCATGATGATGATGATGATGAAATTATGATGATGATATCATGATGATGATGATATCATGATGATGATATCATGATGATGATGATGATGATGATGATGATGATGATATCATGATGATGATGATGATATCATGATGATGATATCATGATGATGATGATGATGATATTATGATGATGATATCATGATGATGATGATGATGATATCATGATGATGATATCATGATGATGATATCATGATGATGATGATGATATCATGATGATGATGATGATGATGATATCATGATGATGATATCATGATGATGATGATGATGATGATGATGATATCATGATGATGATGATGATGATATTATGATGATGATATCATGATGATGATGATGATGATATCATGATGATGATATCATGATGATGATATCATGATGATGATGATGATATCATGATGATGATGATGATGATGATATCATGATGATGATATCATGATGATGATATCATGATGATGATGATGATGATGATGATGATGATATCATGATGATGATGATGATATCATGATGATGATATCATGATGATGATGATATTATGATGATGATATCATGATGATGATGATGATGATATCATGATGATGATATCATGATGATGATATCATGATGATGATGATGATGATGATGATATCATGATGATGATATCATGATGATGATGATGATGATGATGATATCATGATGATGATATCATGATGATGATATCATGATGATGATGATGATATCATGATGATGATGATGATATCATGATGATGATGATGATATCATGATGATGATGATATCATGATGATGATGATGATATCATGATGATGATATCATGATGATGATGATGATGATATCATGATGATGATGATATCATGATGATGATATCATGATGATGATGATATCATGATGATGATGATATCATGATGATGATGATATCATGATGATGATATCATGATGATGATATCATGATGATGATGATATCATGATGATGATGATGATATCATGATGATGATATCCTGATGATGATGATATCATGATGATGATGATATCATGATGATGATATCATGATGATGATATCCTGATGATGATGATATCATGATGATGATGATATCATGATGATGATATCATGATGATGATATCATGATGATGATGATATCATGATGATGATGATATCATAATGATGATATCATGATGATGATGATATGATGATGATGATGATATCATGATGATGATGATATCATGATGATGATGATGATATCATGATGATGATATCATGATGATGATGATGATGATATCATGATGATGATGATATCATGATGATGATATCATGATGATGATGATATCATGATGATGATGATATCATGATGATGATGATATCATGATGATGATATCATGATGATGATATCATGATGATGATGATATCATGATGATGATGATGATATCATGATGATGATATCATGATGATGATGATATCGATGATGATGATGATGATGATGATGATGATATCATGATGATGATATCCTGATGATGATGATATCATGATGATGATGATATCATGATGATGATATCATGATGATGATATCATGATGATGATGATATCATGATGATGATGATATCATAATGATGATATCATGATGATGATGATATGATGATATGATGATGATATCATGATGATGATGATATCATGAAGATGATGATATCATGATGATGATGATATTATGATGATATCATGATGATGATGATATCATGATGATGATGATATCATGAAGATGATGATATCATGATGATGATGATATCATGATGATGATGATATCATGATGATGATGATATCATGAAGATGATGATGATGATGATGATATCATGATGATGATGATGAAATCATGATGATGATGATGATGATGATATCATGATGATGATGATGATGATATCATGATGATGATATCATGATGATGATGATATCATGATGATGATATCATGATGATGATGATGATGAAATTATGATGATGATATCATGATGATGATGATGATGATGATGATATCATGATGATGATATCATGATGATGATGATGATGATGATGATGATGATGATATCATGATGATGATGATGATATCATGATGATGATATCATGATGATGATGATGATGATATTATGATGATGATATCATGATGATGATGATGATGATATCATGATGATGATGATGATGATGATATCATGATGATGATGATGATGATGATATCATGATGATGATGATGATGATGATATCATGATGATGATGATATCATGATGATGATGATATCATGATGATGATATCATGATGAGGATGATGATGATATCATGATGATGATATCATGATGAGGATGATGATGATATCATGATGATGATGATGATATCATGATGATGATGATGATGATGATGATGATGATGATGATGATGATATCATGATGATGATATCATGATGATGATGATATCATGATGATGATGATATCATGATAATGATGATATCATGATGATGATATCATGATGATGATGATATCATGATGATGATGATATCATAATCAACATATACAAAGTGGCAGTGCGCTTATGTGCTGAAAAGTGGATAAAGTGCAATCAGGTAATTTGTGCAGCTTATACAGAGTATGTACCCCGTAGGGCAAATAGAAGAAAAAAACGTTTACACTTACACACAGTCCCTGATGGTATGGGACACAGTAAATGATGTAAGGCAAATCTTGATATAAGACCTCCAAAGAATAGAAGATGGTGATATCATGATATCATGATGATGATGATGATGATGATGATGATGATGATGATATCATGATGATGATGATGATATCATGATGATGATATCATGATGATGATGATGATGATATTATGATGATGATATCATGATGATGATGATGATGATATCATGATGATGATGATGATGATGATATCATGATGATGATGATGATGATGATATCATGATGATGATGATATCATGATGATGATATCATGATGAGGATGATGATGATATCATGATGATGATATCATGATGAGGATGATGATGATATCATGATGATGATGATGATATCATGATGATGATGATGATGATGATGATGATGATATCATGATGATGATATCATGATGATGATGATATCATGATGATGATGATATCATGATGATGATATCATGATGATGATATCATGATGATGATGATATCATGATGATGATGATATCATAATGATGATATCATGATGATGATGATATGATGATATGATGATGATATCATGATGATGATGATATCATGAAAATGATGATATCATGATGATGATGATATTATGATGATGATGATGATGATGATGATGATATCATGATGATGATGATATCATGATGATGATGATATCATGAAGATGATGATATCATGATGATGATGATATGATGATGATGATGATGATGATGATGATGATATCATGATGATGATGATGATGATGATGATATCATGATGATGATATCATGATGATGATGATGATGATGATGATGATATCATGATGATGATGATGATATCATGATGATGATATCATGATGATGATGATGATGATATTATGATGATGATATCATGATGATGATGATGATGATATCATGATGATGATATCATGATGATATCATGATGATGATATCATGATGATGATGATGATGATGATGATGATGATATCATGATGATGATGATGATATCATGATGATGATATCATGATGATGATGATGATGATATTATGATGATGATATCATGATGATGATGATGATGATATCATGATGATGATATCATGATGATGATATCATGATGATGATGATGATATCATGATGATGATGATGATGATGATATCATGATGATGATATCATGATGATGATGATGATGATGATGATGATGATATCATGATGATGATGATGATGATGATGATGATATCATGATGATGATGATGATGATATTATGATGATGATATCATGATGATGATGATGATGATATCATGATGATGATATCATGATGATGATATCATGATGATGATGATGATATCATGATGATGATGATGATGATGATGATATCATGATGATGATATCATGATGATGATGATGATGATGATGATATCATGATGATGATATCATGATGATGATATCATGATGATGATGATGATATCATGATGATGATGATGATATCATGATGATGATGATGATATCATGATGATGATATCATGATGATCATATCATGATGATGATGATGATGATATCATGATGATGATGATATCATGATGATGATATCATGATGATGATGATATCATGATGATGATGATATCATGATGATGATGATATCATGATGATGATATCATGATGATGATATCATGATGATGATGATATCATGATGATGATGATGATATCATGATGATGATATCATGATGATGATATCATGATGATGATGATATCGATGATGATGATGATGATGATGATATCATGATGATGATATCCTGATGATGATGATATCATGATGATGATGATATCATGATGATGATATCATGATGATGATATCATGATGATGATGATATCATGATGATGATGATATGATGATGATATCATGATGATGATGATATCATGAAGATGATGATATCATGATGATGATGATATCATGAAGATGATGATATCATGATGATGATGATATTATGATGATGATGATGATGATGATGATATCATGATGATGATGATGATGATGATGATGATATCATGATGATGATGATATCATGATGATGATGATATCATGAAGATGATGATATCATGATGATGATGATATCATGATGATGATGATGATGATGATGATGATGATGATGATGATATCATGATGATGATGATATCATGATGATGATGATATCATGAAGATGATGATGATGATGATATCATGATGATGATGATGATGATATCATGATGATGATATCATGATGATGATGATATCATGATGATGATATCATGATGATGATGATGATGAAATTATGATGATGATATCATGATGATGATGATGATGATGATATCATGATGATGATATCATGATGATGATGATGATGATGATGATGATGATGATATCATGATGATGATGATGATATCATGATGATGATATCATGATGATGATGATGATGATATTATGATGATGATATCATGATGATGATGATGATGATATCATGATGATGATATCATGATGATGATGATGATATCATGATGATGATGATGATGATGATATCATGATGATGATATCATGATGATGATGATGATATCATGATGATGATATCATGATGATGATATCATGATGATGATATCATGATGATGATATCATGATGATGATATCATGATGATGATATCATGATGATGATGATGATATCATGATGATGATGATGATATCATGATGATGATGATGATATCATGATGATGATGATGATATCATGATGATGATATCATGATGATGATGATGATGATATCATGATGATGATGATGATGATATCATGATGATGATGATATCATGATGATGATATCATGATGATGATGATATCATGATGATGATGATATCATGATGATGATGATATCATGATGATGATATCATGATGATGATATCATGATGATGATGATATCATGATGATGATGATGATATCATGATGATGATGATGATATCATGATGATGATATCATGATGATGATATCATGATGATTATGATATCGATGATGATGATGATGATGATGATGATATCATGATGATGATATCCTGATGATGATGATATCCTGATGATGATATCCTGATGATGATGATATCATGATGATATCATGATGATGATGATGATGATATCATGATGATGATGATATCATGATGATGATGATGATATCATGATGATGATGATGATATGATGATGATGATGATATTATGATGATGATATCATGATATGATGATGATGATGATGATGTTGATGATATCATGATGATGATATCATGATGATGATGATATCATGATGATGATGATGATATGATGATGATGATGATATTATGATGATGATATCATGATATGATGATGATGATGATGATGATGATATCATGATGATGATATCCTGATGATGATGATATCATGATGATGATATCCTGATGATGATGATATCATGATGATATCATGATGATGATGATGATGATATCATGATGATGATGATATCATGATGATGATGATGATATCATGATGATGATGATGATGATGATGATATCATGATGATGATATCCTGATGATGATGATATCATGATGATGATATCCTGATGATGATGATATCATGATGATATCATGATGATGATGATGATGATATCATGATGATGATGATATCATGATGATGATGATGATATCATGATGATGATGATGATATGATGATGATGATGATGATATTATGATGATGATATCATGATATGATGATGATGATGATGATATTATGATAATATCATGATGATGATATGATGATGATGATGATATCCTGATGATGATGATATCATGATGATGATGATGATGATGATATCATGATGATGAAGATGATATCATGATGATGATGATGATGATATCATGATGATGATGATATCATGATGATGATGATGATGATGATGATGATATCATGATGATGATGATGATATCATGATGATGATGATATCATGATGATGATGATGATGATATCATGATGATGATGATGATGATGATATCATGATGATGATGATATCATGATGATGATATCATGATGATGATATCATGATGAGGATGATGATGATATCATGATGATGATGATGATATCATGATGATGATGATGATGATGATGATATGATGATGATGATGATGATATCATGATGATGATGATATCATGATGATGATGATATCATGATGATGATATCATGATGATGATGATATCATGATGATGATGATATCATAATGATGATATCATGATGATGAAGATATGATGATATGATGATGATATCATGATGATGATGATATCATGATGATGATGATATCATGATGATGATATCATGATGATGATGATATCATGATGATGATGATATCATAATGATGATATCATGATGATGAAGATATGATGATATGATGATGATATCATGATGATGATGATATCATGAAGATGATGATATCATGATGATGATGATATCATGATGATGATGATATCATGATGATGATGATATCATGATGATGATGATATCATGATGATGATGATATCATGAAGATGATGATATCATGATGATGATGATATCATGATGATGATGATGATGATGATGATGATGATATCATGATGATGATGATGATGATGATGATGATATCATGATGATGATGATGATATCATGATGATGATGATGATGATGATATCATGATGATGATGATGATGATATCATGATGATGATATCATGATGATGATGATATCATGATGATGATATCATGATGATGATGATGATGATATCATGATGATGATATCATGATGATGATGATGATGATGATATCATGATGATGATATCATGATGATGATGATGATGATGATGATGATGATGATGATGATGATATCATGATGATGATGATGATATCATGATGATGATATCATGATGATGATGATGATGATATTATGATGATGATATCATGATGATGATGATGATGATATCATGATGATGATATCATGATGATGATATCATGATGATGATGATGATGATGATGATGATATCATGATGATGATATCATGATGATGATATCATGATGATGATATCATGATGATGATATCATGATGTTGATGATGATATCATGATGATGATGATGATATCATGATGATGATATCATGATGATGATATCATGATGATGATATCATGATGATGATATCATGATGTTGATGATGATATCATGATGATGATGATGATATCATGATGATGATGATGATATCATGATGATGATGATGATATCATGATGATGATGATGATATCATGATGATGATATCATGATGATGATGATGATGATATCATGATGATGATGATATCATGATGATGATGATGATGATATCATGATGATGATATCATGATGAGGATGATGATGATATCATGATGATGATATCATGATGATGATGATGATATGATGATATCATGATGATGATATCATGATGATGATGATGATGATGATGATATGATGATGATGATGATGATGATATCATGATGATGATGATATCATGATGATGATGATGATGATATCATGATGATGATATCATGATGAGGATGATGATGATATCATGATGATGATATCATGATGATGATGATGATATGATGATATCATGATGATGATATCATGATGATGATGATGATGATGATGATATGATGATGATGATGATGATGATATCATGATGATGATGATATCATGATGATGATATCATGATGATGATGATGATATCATGATGATGATGATGATATGATGATATCATGATGATGATATCATGATGATGATATCATGATGATGATATCATGATGATGATGATATCATGATGATGATGATATCATGATGATATGATGATGATGATGATGATATCATGATGATGATATCATGATGATGATGATATCATGATGATGATGATATCATGATGATATGATGATGATGATGATGATATCATGATGATGATATCATGATGATGATATCATGAAGATGATGATATGATGATATGATGATGATGATATCATGATGATGATGATATCATGAAGATGATGATATGATGATGATGATGATATCATGATGATGATGATGATGATATCATGATGATGATGATGATGATGATGATGATATCATGATGATGATGATGATGATGATGATGATGATATCATGATGATGATGATGATGATATCATGATGATGATGATGATGGTGATATCATGATGATGATGATGATGATGATGATGATGATGATGATGATGATGATGATGATGATGAGATGATGATGATGATGAGATGATGATGATGATGATATCATGATGATGATGATGATGATGATATCATGATGATGATATCATGATGATGATATCATGATGATGGTAAGATGATGATGATGATGATGATATTATGATGATGATATCATGATGATGATGATGATATCATGATGATGATGATGATATGATGATGATGATGATGATATTATGATGATGATATCATGATATGATGATGATGATGATGATATTATGATGATATCATGATGATGATATGATGATGATGATGATATCCTGATGATGATGATATCATGATGATGATGATGATGATATCATGATGATGAAGATGATATCATGATGATTATGATGATGATATCATGATGATGATGATATCATGATGATGATGATATCATGATGATGATGATGATGATGATGATGATATCATGATGATGATGATGATATCATGATGATGATGATGATGATGATATCATGATGATGATGATGATGATGATATCATGATGATGATGATATCATGATGATGATATCATGATGATGATGATATCGATGATGATGATGATGATGATGATGATGATATCATGATGATGATGATGATGATGATGATATCATGATGATGATGATGATGATGATGATATCATGATGATGATGATGATGATGATATCATGATGATGATGATGATGATGATGATGATGATGATGATGATGATGATGATGATGATGATGAGATGATGATGATGATGATGATGAGATGATGATGATGATGATATCATGATGATGATGATGATGATGATATCATGATGATGATATCATGATGATGATATCATGATGATGGTAAGATGATGATGATGATGATGATATTATGATGATGATATCATGATGATGATGATGATTATATCATGATGATGATATCATGATGATGATGATGATGATATCATGATGATGATATCATGATGATGATGATGATGATATCATGATGATGATATCATGATGATGATGATGATATCATGATGATGATATCATGATGATGATGATGATGATGATATCATGATGATGATGATGATGATATCATGATGATGATATCATGATGATGATGATGATGATATCATGATGATGATGATATCATGATGATGATGATGATGATGATATCATGATGATGATATCATGATGATGATGATGATGATATCATGATGATGATATCATGATGATGATATCATGATGATGAAATCATGATGATGATGATGATGATATCATGATGATGATGATGATGATATCATGATGATGATATCATGATGATGATATCATGATGATGATATCATGATGATGATATCATGATGATGATGATGATGATGATATCATGATGATGATATCATGATGATGATGATGATGATAGCATGATGATGATGATGATGATGATGATGATATCATGATGATGATGATGATGATGATGATGATGATGATGATATCATGATGATGATGATGATGATGATGATGATGATATCATGATGATGATGATGATGATGATGATATCATGATGATGATATCATGATGATGATATCATGATGATGATGATATCGATGATGATGATGATGATGATGATATCATGATGATGATATCCTGATGATGATGATATCATGATGATTATATCCTGATGATGATGATATCATGATGATGATATCATGATGATGATGATATCGATGATGATGATGATGATGATGATGATATCATGATGATGATATCCTGATGATGATGATATCATGATGATGATATCCTGATGATGATGATATCATGATGATATCATGATGATGATGATGATGATATCATGATGATGATGATATCATGATGATGATGATGATATCATGATGATGATGATGATATGATGATGATGATGATATTATGATGATGATATCATGATATGATGATGATGATGATGATATTATGATGATATCATGATGATGATATCCTGATGATGATGATATCATGATGATATCATGATGATGATGATGATGATATCATGATGATGATGATATCATGATGATGATGATGATATCATGATGATGATGATGATATGATGATGATGATGATATTATGATGATGATATCATGATATGATGATGATGATGATGATATTATGATGATATCATGATGATGATATGATGATGATGATGATATCCTGATGATGATGATATCATGATGATGATGATGATGATATCATGATGATGAAGATGATATCATGATGATTATGATGATGATATCATGATGATGATGATATCATGATGATGATGATGATGATGATGATATCATGATGATGATGATGATATCATGATGATGATGATGATGATGATATCATGATGATGATGATGATGATGATATCATGATGATGATGATATCATGATGATGATATCATGATGAGGATGATGATGATATCATGATGATGATATCATGATGAGGATGATGATGATATCATGATGATGATGATGATATCATGATGATGATGATGATGATGATATGATGATGATGATGATGATGATATCATGATGATGATATCATGATGATGATGATATCATGATGATGATGATATCATGATGATGATATCATGATGATGATATCATGATGATGATGATATCATGATGATGATGATGATATCATGATGATGATGATGATGATGATATCATGATGATGATGATGATGATGATGATATCATGATGATGATGATGATGATGATATCATGATGATGATGATGATGATGATATCATGATGATGATATCATGATGATGATATCATGATGATGATATGATGATGATATCATGATGATATCATGATGATGATATCATGATAATGATATGATGATGATATCATGATGATATCATGATGATGATGATGATATCATGATGATGATGATATCATGATGATGATGATGATGATGATATCATGATGATGATGATGATGATATCATGATGATGATGATGATGATGATGATATCATGATGATGATGATGATGATATCATGATGATGATGATGATGATATCATGATGATGATATCATGATGATGATGATATCATAATGATGATATCATGATGATGATATCATGATGATGATATCATGATGATGATATCATGATGATGATATCATGATGATATCATGATGATGATATCATAATGATGATGATATCATGATGATGATGATGATATCGATGATGATGATGATGATGATGATGATATCCTGATGATGATGATATCATGATGATGATATCCTGATGATGATGATATCATGATGATGATATCCTGATGATGATGATATCATGATGATGATGATGATATGATGATGATGATATCATGATATGATGATGATGATGATGATGATGATGATATTATGATGATATCATGATGATGATATCCTGATGAGGATGATGATGATATCCTGATGATGATGATATCATGATGATGATGATGATGATATCATGATGATGATGATATCATGATGATGATGATATCATGATGATGATGATATGATGATGCTGATGATGATGATATCATGATGATGATGATATCATGATGATGATGATATCATGATGATGATGATATCATGATGATGATGATGATGATATCATGATGATGATGATGATGATATCATGATGATGATGATGATGATATCATGATGATGATATCATGATGAGGATGATGATGATATCATGATGATGATATCATGATGATGATGATATCATGATGATGATATCATGATGATGATATCATGATGATGATGATGATGATGATGATATGATGATGATGATGATGATGATATCATGATGATGATGATATCATGATGATGATATCATGATGATGATGATGATGATATCATGATGATGATGATGATATGATGATATCATGATGATGATATCATGATGATGATATCATGATGATGATATCATGATGATGATGATATCATGATGATGATGATATCATGATGATATGATGATGATGATGATATCATGATGATGATATCATGATGATGATGATATCATGATGATGATGATATCATAATGATGATATCATGATGATGAAGATATGATGATATGATGATGATATCATGATGATGATGATATCATGAAGATGATGATATCATGATGATGATGATATCATGATGATGATGATGATGATGATGATATCATGATGATGATGATGATGATGATGATATCATGATGATGATGATATCATGATGATGATGATATCATGAAGATGATGATATCATGATGATGATGATATCATGATGATGATGATGATGATGATGATGATGATGATATCATGATGATGATGATGATGATGATATCATGATGATGATGATGATATCATGATGATGATGATGATGATGATATCATGATGATGATGATGATGATATCATGGATATCATGATGATGATATCATGATGATGATGATATCATGATGATGATATCATGATGATGATGATGATGATATTATGATGATGATATCATGATGATGATGATGATGATGATATCATGATGATGATATCATGATGATGATGATGATGATGATGATGATGATGATGATGATATCATGATGATGATGATGATATCATGATGATGATATCATGATGATGATGATGATGATATTATGATGATGATATCATGATGATGATGATGATGATATCATGATGATGATATCATGATGATGATATCATGATGATGATGATGATGATGATGATGATATCATGATGATGATATCATGATGATGATATCATGATGATGATATCATGATGATGATATCATGATGTTGATGATGATATCATGATGATGATGATGATATCATGATGATGATATCATGATGATGATATCATGATGATGATATCATGATGATGATATCATGATGTTGATGATGATATCATGATGATGATGATGATATCATGATGATGATGATGATATCATGATGATGATGATGATATCATGATGATGATGATGATATCATGATGATGATATCATGATGATGATGATGATGATATCATGATGATGATGATATCATGATGATGATGATGATGATATCATGATGATGATATCATGATGAGGATGATGATGATATCATGATGATGATATCATGATGATGATGATGATATGATGATATCATGATGATGATATCATGATGATGATGATGATGATGATGATATGATGATGATGATGATGATGATATCATGATGATGATGATATCATGATGATGATGATGATGATATCATGATGATGATATCATGATGAGGATGATGATGATATCATGATGATGATATCATGATGATGATGATGATATGATGATATCATGATGATGATATCATGATGATGATGATGATGATGATGATATGATGATGATGATGATGATGATGATATCATGATGATGATGATATCATGATGATGATATCATGATGATGATGATGATATCATGATGATGATGATGATATGATGATATCATGATGATGATATCATGATGATGATATCATGATGATGATATCATGATGATGATGATATCATGATGATGATGATATCATGATGATATGATGATGATGATGATATCATGATGATGATATCATGATGATGATATCATGAAGATGATGATATGATGATATGATGATGATGATATCATGATGATGATGATATCATGAAGATGATGATATCATGATGATGATGATATCATGATGATGATGATGATGATATCATGATGATGATGATGATGATGATGATGATATCATGATGATGATGATGATGATGATGATATCATGATGATGATGATGATGATATCATGATGATGATGATGATGATGATATCATGATGATGATGATGATGATGATGATGATGATGATGATGATGATGATGAGATGATGATGATGATGATGATGATGAGATGATGATGATGATGATATCATGATGATGATGATGATGATGATATCATGATGATGATATCATGATGATGATATCATGATGATGGTAAGATGATGATGATGATGATGATATTATGATGATGATATCATGATGATGATGATGATGATATTATGATGATGATATCATGATGATGATGATGATGATATCATGATGATGATATCATGATGATGATGATGATGATATCATGATGATGATATCATGATGATGATGATGATGATGATATCATGATGATGATATCATGATGATGATGATGATGATGATATCATGATGATGATGATGATGATATCATGATGATGATATCATGATGATGATGATGATGATGATATCATGATGATGATGATATCATGATGATGATGATGATGATGATATCATGATGATGATATCATGATGATGATGATGATGATATCATGATGATGATATCATGATGATGATGATGATGATATCATGATGATGATATCATGATGATGATGATGATGATGATGATGATATAATGATGATGATATCATGATGATGATGATGATGATATCATGATGATGATGATGATGATATCATGATGATGATGATGATGATATCATGATGATGATATCATGATGATGATATCATGATGATGAAATCATGATGATGATGATGATGATATCATGATGATGATGATGATGATATCATGATGATGATATCATGATGATGATATCATGATGATGATATCATGATGATGATATCATGATGATGATGATGATGATATCATGATGATAATATCATGATGATGATGATGATGATAGCATGATGATGATGATGATGATGATGATATCATGATGATGATGATGATGATGATGATGATGATGATGATGATATCATGATGATGATGATGATGATGATGATGATGATATCATGATGATGATGATGATGATGATGATATCATGATGATGATATCATGATGATGATATCATGATGATGATATCATGATGATGATGATATCGATGATGATGATGATGATGATGATATCATGATGATGATATCCTGATGATGATGATATCATGATGATTATATCCTGATGATGATGATATCATGATGATGATATCATGATGATGATGATATCGATGATGATGATGATGATGATGATGATATCATGATGATGATATCCTGATGATGATGATATCATGATGATGATATCCTGATGATGATGATATCATGATGATATCATGATGATGATGATGATGATATCATGATGATATCATGATGATGATGATGATATCATGATGATGATGATGATATGATGATGATGATGATATTATGATGATGATATCATGATATGATGATGATGATGATGATGATGATATTATGATGATATCATGATGATGATATCCTGATGATGATGATATCATGATGATATCATGATGATGATGATGATGATATCATGATGATGATGATATCATGATGATGATGATGATATCATGATGATGATGATGATATGATGATGATGATGATGATATTATGATGATGATATCATGATATGATGATGATGATGATGATATTATGATGATATCATGATGATGATATGATGATGATGATGATATCCTGATGATGATGATATCATGATGATGATGATGATGATATCATGATGATGAAGATGATATCATGATGATTATGATGATGATATCATGATGATGATGATATCATGATGATGATGATATCATGATGATGATGATGATGATGATGATGATATCATGATGATGATGATGATATCATGATGATGATGATGATGATGATATCATGATGATGATGATGATGATGATATCATGATGATGATGATATCATGATGATGATATCATGATGATGATGATATCGATGATGATGATGATGATGATGATGATGATATCATGATGATGATGATGATGATGATGATATCATGATGATGATGATGATGATGATGATATCATGATGATGATGATGATGATGATATCATGATGATGATGATGATGATGATGATGATGATGATGATGATGATGATGATGATGATGAGATGATGATGATGATGATGATGAGATGATGATGATGATGATATCATGATGATGATGATGATGATGATGATATCATGATGATGATATCATGATGATGATATCATGATGATGGTAAGATGATGATGATGATGATGATATTATGATGATGATATCATGATGATGATGATGATGATATCATGATGATGATATCATGATGATGATGATGATGATATCATGATGATGATATCATGATGATGATGATGATGATATCATGATGATGATATCATGATGATGATGATGATGATATCATGATGATGATATCATGATGATGATGATGATGATATCATGATGATGATGATATCATGATGATGATGATGATGATGATGATATCATGATGATGATATCATGATGATGATGATGATGATATCATGATGATGATATCATGATGATGATATCATGATGATGATATCATGATGATGAAATCATGATGATGATGATGATGATATCATGATGATGATGATGATGATATCATGATGATGATATCATGATGATGATATCATGATGATGATATCATGATGATGATATCATGATGATGATATCATGATGATGATGATGATGATATCATGATGATGATATCATGATGATGATGATGATGATAGCATGATGATGATGATGATGATGATGATATCATGATGATGATGATGATGATGATGATGATGATGATGATATCATGATGATGATGATGATGATGATGATGATGATATCATGATGATGATGATGATGATGATGATATCATGATGATGATATCATGATGATGATATCATGATGATGATGATATCGATGATGATGATGATGATGATGATATCATGATGATGATATCCTGATGATGATGATATCATGATGATTATATCCTGATGATGATGATATCATGATGATGATATCATGATGATGATGATATCGATGATGATGATGATGATGATGATGATATCATGATGATGATATCCTGATGATGATGATATCATGATGATGATATCCTGATGATGATGATATCATGATGATATCATGATGATGATGATGATGATATCATGATGATGATGATATCATGATGATGATGATGATATCATGATGATGATGATGATATGATGATGATGATGATATTATGATGATGATATCATGATATGATGATGATGATGATGATATTATGATGATATCATGATGATGATATCCTGATGATGATGATATCATGATGATATCATGATGATGATGATGATGATATCATGATGATGATGATATCATGATGATGATGATGATATCATGATGATGATGATGATATGATGATGATGATGATATTATGATGATGATATCATGATATGATGATGATGATGATGATATTATGATGATATCATGATGATGATATGATGATGATGATGATATCCTGATGATGATGATATCATGATGATGATGATGATGATATCATGATGATGAAGATGATATCATGATGATTATGATGATGATATCATGATGATGATGATATCATGATGATGATGATGATGATGATGATGATATCATGATGATGATGATGATATCATGATGATGATGATGATGATGATATCATGATGAGGATGATGATGATGATATCATGATGATGATGATATCATGATGATGATATCATGATGAGGATGATGATGATATCATGATGATGATATCATGATGATGATATCATGATGAGGATGATGATGATATCATGATGATGATGATGATATCATGATGATGATGATGATGATGATGATGATGATATGATGATGATGATGATGATGATATCATGATGATGATATCATGATGATGATGATATCATGATGATGATGATATCATGATGATGATATCATGATGATGATATCATGATGATGATGATATCATGATGATGATGATGATATCATGATGATGATGATGATGATGATATCATGATGATGATGATGATGATGATATCATGATGATGATGATGATGATGATGATATCATGATGATGATGATGATGATGATATCATGATGATGATGATGATGATGATATCATGATGATGATATCATGATGATGATATCATGATGATGATATGATGATGATATCATGATGATATCATGATGATGATATCATGATAATGATATGATGATGATATCATGATGATATCATGATGATGATGATGATATCATGATGATGATGATATCATGATGATGATGATGATGATGATATCATGATGATGATGATGATGATATCATGATGATGATGATGATGATGATGATATCATGATGATGATGATGATGATATCATGATGATGATGATGATGATATCATGATGATGATATCATGATGATGATGATATCATAATGATGATATCATGATGATGATATCATGATGATGATATCATGATGATGATATCATGATGATATCATGATGATGATATCATAATGATGATGATATCATGATGATGATGATGATATCGATGATGATGATGATGATGATGATGATATCCTGATGATGATGATATCATGATGATGATATCCTGATGATGATGATATCATGATGATGATATCCTGATGATGATGATATCATGATGATGATGATGATATGATGATGATGATATCATGATATGATGATGATGATGATGATGATGATGATGATGATGATATTATGATGATATCATGATGATGATATCCTGATGAGGATGATGATGATATCCTGATGATGATGATATCATGATGATGATGATGATGATATCATGATGATGATGATGATATCATGATAATTATGATGATGATATCATGATGATGATGATATCATGATGATGATGATATCATGATGATGATGATGATGATGATGATGATGATATGATGATGATGATGATGATGATATCATGATGATGATGATATCATGATGATGATGATATCATGATGATGATGATATGATGATGCTGATGATGATGATATCATGATGATGATGATATCATGATGATGATGATATCATGATGATGATGATGATGATGATGATGATGATATCATGATGATGATGATGATGATATCATGATGATGATGATGATGATATCATGATGATGATATCATGATGAGGATGATGATGATATCATGATGATGATATCATGATGATGATGATATCATGATGATGATATCATGATGATGATATCATGATGATGATGATGATGATGATGATATGATGATGATGATGATGATGATATCATGATGATTATGATATCATGATGATGATATCATGATGATGATGATGATATCATGATGATGATGATGATATGATGATATCATGATGATGATATCATGATGATGATATCATGATGATGATATCATGATGATGATGATATCATGATGATGATGATATCATGATGATATGATGATGATGATGATGATATCATGATGATGATATCATGATGATGATATCATGATGATGATATCATGAAGATGATGATATGATGATATGATGATGATGATATCATGATGATGATGATATCATGAAGATGATGATATCATGATGATGATGATATCATGATGATGATGATGATGATATCATGATGATGATGATGATGATGATATCATGATGATGATGATGATGATGATATCATGATGATGATGATGATGATGATGATGATGATGATGATGATATCATGATGATGATGATGATGATGATATCATGATGATGATGATGATGATGATGATGATGATGATGATGATGATGATGATGATGATGAGATGATGATGATGATGATGATGAGATGATGATGATGATGATGATATCATGATGATGATATCATGATGATGATATCATGATGATGGTAAGATGATGATGATGATGATGATATTATGATGATGATATCATGATGATGATGATGATGATATCATGATGATGATATCATGATGATGATGATGATGATATCATGATGATGATATCATGATGATGATGATGATGATATCATGATGATGATATCATGATGATGATATCATGATGATGATGATGATGATATCATGTTGATGATATCATGATGATGATGATGATGATGATATCATGATGATGATGATGATGATATCATGATGATGATATCATGATGATGATGATGATGATATCATGATGATGATGATATCATGATGATGATGATGATGATGATATCATGATGATGATATCATGATGATGATGATGATATCATGATGATGATGATGATATCATGATGATGATATCATGATGATGATGATGATGATATCATGATGATGATATCATGATGATGATGATGATGATGATGATGATGATATAATGATGATGATATCATGATGATGATGATGATGATATCATGATGATGATGATGATGATATCATGATGATGATGATGATGATATCATGATGATGATGATGATGATATCATGATGATGATGATGATGATATCATGATGATGATATCATGATGATGATGATGATGATATCATGATGATGATATCATGATGATGATATCATGATGATGATGATGATGATATCATGATGATGATATCATGATGATGATGATGATGATATCATGATGATGATGATGATATCATGATGATGATGATGATGATGATGATGATGATATCATGATGATGATGATGATGATATGATGATGATATCATGATGATGATGATATGATGATGATATCATGATGATGATATCATGATGATGATATCATGATGATGATGATGATGATGATGATATGATGATGATGATGATATCATGATGATGGTAAGATGTTGATGATGATGATGATGATATCATGATGATGGTAAGATGATGATGATGATGATGATGATGATATCATGATGATGATGATATCATGATGATGATGATATCATGATGATGATGATATCATGATGATGAGATGATGATGATGATGATATCATGATGATGATATCATGATGATGATGATGATATCATGATGATGATATCATGATGATGATATCATGATGATGATATCATGATGATGATGATATCATGATGATGATGATATCATGATGATGATGATGATGATGATGATATCATGATGATGATGATGATGATGATATCATGATGATATCATGATGATGATGATATCATGATGATGATGATATCATGATGATGATATCATGATGATGATGATGATGATATCATGATGATGATGATGATATCATGATGATGATGATGATGATGATGATGATGATATCATGATGATGATGATGATGATATGATGATGATATCATGATGATGATGATATGATGATGATATCATGATGATGATATCATGATGATGATGATGATGATGATATGATGATGATGATGATATCATGATGATGGTAAGATGTTGATGATGATGATGATGATATCATGATGATGGTAAGATGATGATGATGATGATGATGATGATATCATGATGATGATGATATCATGATGATGATGATATCATGATGATGATGATATCATGATGATGAGATGATGATGATGATGATATCATGATGATGATGATATCATGATGATGATATCATGATGATGATATCATGATGATGATGATATCATGATGATGATATCATGATGATGATGATGATGATATCATGATGATGATGATGATGATATCATGATGATGATATCATGATGATGATATCATGATGATGATATCATGATGATGATATCATGATGATGATGATGATGATATCATGATGATAATATCATGATGATGATGATGATGATAGCATGATGATGATGATGATGATGATGATATCATGATGATGATGATGATGATGATGATGATGATGATGATGATATCATGATGATGATGATGATGATGATGATGATGATATCATGATGATGATGATGATGATGATGATATCATGATGATGATATCATGATGATGATATCATGATGATGATATCATGATGATGATGATATCGATGATGATGATGATGATGATGATATCATGATGATGATATCCTGATGATGATGATATCATGATGATTATATCCTGATGATGATGATATCATGATGATGATATCATGATGATGATGATATCGATGATGATGATGATGATGATGATGATATCATGATGATGATATCCTGATGATGATGATATCATGATGATGATATCCTGATGATGATGATATCATGATGATATCATGATGATGATGATGATGATATCATGATGATATCATGATGATGATGATGATATCATGATGATGATGATGATATGATGATGATGATGATATTATGATGATGATATCATGATATGATGATGATGATGATGATGATGATATTATGATGATATCATGATGATGATATCCTGATGATGATGATATCATGATGATATCATGATGATGATGATGATGATATCATGATGATGATGATATCATGATGATGATGATGATATCATGATGATGATGATGATATGATGATGATGATGATGATATTATGATGATGATATCATGATATGATGATGATGATGATGATATTATGATGATATCATGATGATGATATGATGATGATGATGATATCCTGATGATGATGATATCATGATGATGATGATGATGATATCATGATGATGAAGATGATATCATGATGATTATGATGATGATATCATGATGATGATGATATCATGATGATGATGATATCATGATGATGATGATGATGATGATGATGATATCATGATGATGATGATGATATCATGATGATGATGATGATGATGATATCATGATGATGATGATGATGATGATATCATGATGATGATGATATCATGATGATGATATCATGATGATGATGATATCGATGATGATGATGATGATGATGATGATGATATCATGATGATGATGATGATGATGATGATATCATGATGATGATGATGATGATGATATCATGATGATGATGATGATGATGATGATGATGATGATGATGATGATGAGATGATGATGATGATGATGATGAGATGATGATGATGATGATATCATGATGATGATGATGATGATGATGATATCATGATGATGATATCATGATGATGATATCATGATGATGGTAAGATGATGATGATGATGATGATATTATGATGATGATATCATGATGATGATGATGATGATATCATGATGATGATATCATGATGATGATGATGATGATATCATGATGATGATATCATGATGATGATGATGATGATATCATGATGATGATATCATGATGATGATGATGATGATATCATGATGATGATATCATGATGATGATGATGATGATATCATGATGATGATGATATCATGATGATGATGATGATGATGATGATATCATGATGATGATATCATGATGATGATGATGATGATATCATGATGATGATATCATGATGATGATATCATGATGATGATATCATGATGATGAAATCATGATGATGATGATGATGATATCATGATGATGATGATGATGATATCATGATGATGATATCATGATGATGATATCATGATGATGATATCATGATGATGATATCATGATGATGATGATGATGATATCATGATGATGATATCATGATGATGATGATGATGATAGCATGATGATGATGATGATGATGATGATATCATGATGATGATGATGATGATGATGATGATGATGATGATATCATGATGATGATGATGATGATGATGATGATGATATCATGATGATGATGATGATGATGATGATGATATCATGATGATGATATCATGATGATGATATCATGATGATGATGATATCGATGATGATGATGATGATGATGATATCATGATGATGATATCCTGATGATGATGATATCATGATGATTATATCCTGATGATGATGATATCATGATGATGATATCATGATGATGATGATATCGATGATGATGATGATGATGATGATGATATCATGATGATGATATCCTGATGATGATGATATCATGATGATGATATCCTGATGATGATGATATCATGATGATATCATGATGATGATGATGATGATATCATGATGATGATGATATCATGATGATGATGATGATATCATGATGATGATGATGATATGATGATGATGATGATATTATGATGATGATATCATGATATGATGATGATGATGATGATATTATGATGATATCATGATGATGATATCCTGATGATGATGATATCATGATGATATCATGATGATGATGATGATGATATCATGATGATGATGATATCATGATGATGATGATGATATCATGATGATGATGATGATATGATGATGATGATGATATTATGATGATGATATCATGATATGATGATGATGATGATGATATTATGATGATATCATGATGATGATATGATGATGATGATGATATCCTGATGATGATGATATCATGATGATGATGATGATGATATCATGATGATGAAGATGATATCATGATGATTATGATGATGATATCATGATGATGATGATATCATGATGATGATGATATCATGATGATGATGATGATGATGATGATGATATCATGATGATGATGATGATATCATGATGATGATGATGATGATGATATCATGATGATGATGATGATGATGATGATATCATGATGATGATGATATCATGATGATGATATCATGATGAGGATGATGATGATATCATGATGATGATATCATGATGATGATATCATGATGAGGATGATGATGATATCATGATGATGATGATGATATCATGATGATGATGATGATGATGATGATGATGATATGATGATGATGATGATGATGATATCATGATGATGATATCATGATGATGATGATATCATGATGATGATGATATCATGATGATGATATCATGATGATGATATCATGATGATGATGATATCATGATGATGATGATGATATCATGATGATGATGATGATGATGATATCATGATGATGATGATGATGATGATATCATGATGATGATGATGATGATGATGATATCATGATGATGATGATGATGATGATATCATGATGATGATGATGATGATGATATCATGATGATGATATCATGATGATGATATCATGATGATGATATGATGATGATATCATGATGATATCATGATGATGATATCATGATAATGATATGATGATGATATCATGATGATATCATGATGATGATGATGATATCATGATGATGATGATATCATGATGATGATGATGATGATGATATCATGATGATGATGATGATGATATCATGATGATGATGATGATGATGATGATATCATGATGATGATGATGATGATATCATGATGATGATGATGATGATATCATGATGATGATATCATGATGATGATGATATCATAATGATGATATCATGATGATGATATCATGATGATGATATCATGATGATGATATCATGATGATGATATCATGATGATATCATGATGATGATATCATAATGATGATGATATCATGATGATGATGATGATATCGATGATGATGATGATGATGATGATGATATCCTGATGATGATGATATCATGATGATGATATCCTGATGATGATGATATCATGATGATGATATCCTGATGATGATGATATCATGATGATGATGATGATATGATGATGATGATATCATGATATGATGATGATGATGATGATGATGATGATGATGATGATGATATTATGATGATATCATGATGATGATATCCTGATGAGGATGATGATGATATCCTGATGATGATGATATCATGATGATGATGATGATGATATCATGATGATGATGATGATATCATGATAATTATGATGATGATATCATGATGATGATGATATCATGATGATGATGATATCATGATGATGATGATATGATGATGATGATGATATGATGATGATGATGATGATGATATCATGATGATGATGATATCATGATGATGATGATATCATGATGATGATGATATGATGATGCTGATGATGATGATATCATGATGATGATGATATCATGATGATGATGATATCATGATGATGATGATGATGATGATGATGATGATATCATGATGATGATGATGATGATATCATGATGATGATGATGATGATATCATGATGATGATATCATGATGAGGATGATGATGATATCATGATGATGATATCATGATGATGATGATATCATGATGATGATATCATGATGATGATATCATGATGATGATGATGATGATGATGATATGATGATGATGATGATGATGATATCATGATGATTATGATATCATGATGATGATATCATGATGATGATGATGATATCATGATGATGATGATGATATGATGATATCATGATGATGATATCATGATGATGATATCATGATGATGATATCATGATGATGATGATATCATGATGATGATGATATCATGATGATATGATGATGATGATGATGATATCATGATGATGATATCATGATGATGATATCATGATGATGATATCATGAAGATGATGATATGATGATATGATGATGATGATATCATGATGATGATGATATCATGAAGATGATGATATCATGATGATGATGATATCATGATGATGATGATGATGATATCATGATGATGATGATGATGATGATGATGATATCATGATGATGATGATGATGATGATATCATGATGATGATGATGATGATGATGATGATGATGATGATGATGATATCATGATGATGATGATGATGATGATATCATGATGATGATGATGATGATGATGATGATGATGATGATGATGATGATGATGATGATGATGATGAGATGATGATGATGATGATGATGAGATGATGATGATGATGATGATATCATGATGATGATATCATGATGATGATATCATGATGATGGTAAGATGATGATGATGATGATGATATTATGATGATGATATCATGATGATGATGATGATGATATCATGATGATGATATCATGATGATGATGATGATGATATCATGATGATGATATCATGATGATGATGATGATGATATCATGATGATGATATCATGATGATGATATCATGATGATGATGATGATGATATCATGTTGATGATATCATGATGATGATGATGATGATGATATCATGATGATGATGATGATGATATCATGATGATGATATCATGATGATGATGATGATGATATCATGATGATGATGATATCATGATGATGATGATGATGATGATATCATGATGATGATATCATGATGATGATGATGATATCATGATGATGATGATGATATCATGATGATGATATCATGATGATGATGATGATGATATCATGATGATGATATCATGATGATGATGATGATGATGATGATGATGATATAATGATGATGATATCATGATGATGATGATGATGATATCATGATGATGATGATGATGATATCATGATGATGATGATGATGATATCATGATGATGATGATGATGATATCATGATGATGATGATGATGATATCATGATGATGATATCATGATGATGATGATGATGATATCATGATGATGATATCATGATGATGATATCATGATGATGATGATGATGATATCATGATGATGATATCATGATGATGATGATGATGATATCATGATGATGATATCATGATGATGATATCATGATGATGATGATGATGATATCATGTTGATGATATCATGATGATGATGATGATGATGATATCATGATGATGATGATGATGATATCATGATGATGATATCATGATGATGATGATGATGATATCATGATGATGATGATATCATGATGATGATGATGATGATGATATCATGATGATGATATCATGATGATGATGATGATATCATGATGATGATGATGATATCATGATGATGATATCATGATGATGATGATGATGATATCATGATGATGATATCATGATGATGATGATGATGATGATGATGATGATATAATGATGATGATATCATGATGATGATGATGATGATATCATGATGATGATGATGATGATATCATGATGATGATGATGATGATATCATGATGATGATGATGATGATATCATGATGATGATGATGATGATATCATGATGATGATATCATGATGATGATGATGATGATATCATGATGATGATATCATGATGATGATATCATGATGATGATGATGATGATATCATGATGATGATATCATGATGATGATGATGATGATATCATGATGATGATGATGATATCATGATGATGATGATGATGATGATGATGATGATATCATGATGATGATGATGATGATATGATGATGATATCATGATGATGATGATATGATGATGATATCATGATGATGATATCATGATGATGATATCATGATGATGATGATGATGATGATGATATGATGATGATGATGATATCATGATGATGGTAAGATGTTGATGATGATGATGATGATATCATGATGATGGTAAGATGATGATGATGATGATGATGATGATGATATCATGATGATGATGATATCATGATGATGATGATATCATGATGATGATGATATCATGATGATGAGATGATGATGATGATGATATCATGATGATGATATCATGATGATGATGATGATATCATGATGATGATATCATGATGATGATATCATGATGATGATATCATGATGATGATGATATCATGATGATGATGATATCATGATGATGATGATGATGATGATGATATCATGATGATGATGATGATGATGATATCATGATGATATCATGATGATGATGATATCATGATGATGATGATATCATGATGATGATATCATGATGATGATGATGATGATATCATGATGATGATGATGATATCATGATGATGATGATGATGATGATGATGATGATATCATGATGATGATGATGATGATATGATGATGATATCATGATGATGATGATATGATGATGATATCATGATGATGATATCATGATGATGATGATGATGATGATATGATGATGATGATGATATCATGATGATGGTAAGATGTTGATGATGATGATGATGATATCATGATGATGGTAAGATGATGATGATGATGATGATGATGATATCATGATGATGATGATATCATGATGATGATGATATCATGATGATGATGATATCATGATGATGAGATGATGATGATGATGATATCATGATGATGATGATATCATGATGATGATATCATGATGATGATATCATGATGATGATGATATCATGATGATGATATCATGATGATGATGATGATGATATCATGATGATGATGATGATGATATCATGATGATGATATCATGATGATGATATCATGATGATGATATCATGATGATGATATCATGATGATGATGATGATGATATCATGATGATAATATCATGATGATGATGATGATGATAGCATGATGATGATGATGATGATGATGATATCATGATGATGATGATGATGATGATGATGATGATGATGATGATATCATGATGATGATGATGATGATGATGATGATGATATCATGATGATGATGATGATGATGATGATATCATGATGATGATATCATGATGATGATATCATGATGATGATATCATGATGATGATGATATCGATGATGATGATGATGATGATGATATCATGATGATGATATCCTGATGATGATGATATCATGATGATTATATCCTGATGATGATGATATCATGATGATGATATCATGATGATGATGATATCGATGATGATGATGATGATGATGATGATATCATGATGATGATATCCTGATGATGATGATATCATGATGATGATATCCTGATGATGATGATATCATGATGATATCATGATGATGATGATGATGATATCATGATGATATCATGATGATGATGATGATATCATGATGATGATGATGATATGATGATGATGATGATATTATGATGATGATATCATGATATGATGATGATGATGATGATGATGATATTATGATGATATCATGATGATGATATCCTGATGATGATGATATCATGATGATATCATGATGATGATGATGATGATATCATGATGATGATGATATCATGATGATGATGATGATATCATGATGATGATGATGATATGATGATGATGATGATGATATTATGATGATGATATCATGATATGATGATGATGATGATGATATTATGATGATATCATGATGATGATATGATGATGATGATGATATCCTGATGATGATGATATCATGATGATGATGATGATGATATCATGATGATGAAGATGATATCATGATGATTATGATGATGATATCATGATGATGATGATATCATGATGATGATGATATCATGATGATGATGATGATGATGATGATGATATCATGATGATGATGATGATATCATGATGATGATGATGATGATGATATCATGATGATGATGATGATGATGATATCATGATGATGATGATATCATGATGATGATATCATGATGATGATGATATCGATGATGATGATGATGATGATGATGATGATATCATGATGATGATGATGATGATGATGATATCATGATGATGATGATGATGATGATGATATCATGATGATGATGATGATGATGATATCATGATGATGATGATGATGATGATGATGATGATGATGATGATGATGAGATGATGATGATGATGATGATGAGATGATGATGATGATGATATCATGATGATGATGATGATGATGATGATATCATGATGATGATATCATGATGATGATATCATGATGATGGTAAGATGATGATGATGATGATGATATTATGATGATGATATCATGATGATGATGATGATGATATCATGATGATGATATCATGATGATGATGATGATGATATCATGATGATGATATCATGATGATGATGATGATGATATCATGATGATGATATCATGATGATGATGATGATGATATCATGATGATGATATCATGATGATGATGATGATGATATCATGATGATGATGATATCATGATGATGATGATGATGATGATGATATCATGATGATGATATCATGATGATGATGATGATGATATCATGATGATGATATCATGATGATGATATCATGATGATGATATCATGATGATGATATCATGATGATGATGATGATGATATCATGATGATGATGATGATGATATCATGATGATGATATCATGATGATGATATCATGATGATGATATCATGATGATGATATCATGATGATGATGATGATGATATCATGATGATGATATCATGATGATGATGATGATGATAGCATGATGATGATGATGATGATGATGATATCATGATGATGATGATGATGATGATGATGATGATGATGATGATATCATGATGATGATGATGATGATGATGATGATGATATCATGATGATGATGATGATGATGATGATATCATGATGATGATATCATGATGATGATATCATGATGATGATGATATCGATGATGATGATGATGATGATGATATCATGATGATGATATCCTGATGATGATGATATCATGATGATTATATCCTGATGATGATGATATCATGATGATGATGATATCGATGATGATGATGATGATGATGATGATATCATGATGATGATATCCTGATGATGATGATATCATGATGATGATATCCTGATGATGATGATATCATGATGATATCATGATGATGATGATGATGATATCATGATGATGATGATATCATGATGATGATGATGATATCATGATGATGATGATGATATGATGATGATGATGATATTATGATGATGATATCATGATATGATGATGATGATGATGATATTATGATGATATCATGATGATGATATCCTGATGATGATGATATCATGATGATATCATGATGATGATGATGATGATATCATGATGATGATGATATCATGATGATGATGATGATATCATGATGATGATGATGATATGATGATGATGATGATATTATGATGATGATATCATGATATGATGATGATGATGATGATATTATGATGATATCATGATGATGATATGATGATGATGATGATATCCTGATGATGATGATATCATGATGATGATGATGATGATATCATGATGATGAAGATGATATCATGATGATTATGATGATGATATCATGATGATGATGATATCATGATGATGATGATATCATGATGATGATGATGATGATGATGATGATGATATCATGATGATGATGATGATATCATGATGATGATGATGATGATGAGATCATGATGATGATGATGATGATGATGATATCATGATGATGATGATATCATGATGATGATATCATGATGAGGATGATGATGATATCATGATGATGATATCATGATGATGATATCATGATGAGGATGATGATGATATCATGATGATGATGATGATATCATGATGATGATGATGATGATGATGATGATGATATGATGATGATGATGATGATGATATCATGATGATGATATCATGATGATGATGATATCATGATGATGATGATATCATGATGATGATATCATGATGATGATATCATGATGATGATGATATCATGATGATGATGATGATATCATGATGATGATGATGATGATGATATCATGATGATGATGATGATGATGATATCATGATGATGATGATGATGATGATGATATCATGATGATGATGATGATGATGATATCATGATGATGATGATGATGATGATATCATGATGATGATATCATGATGATGATATCATGATGATGATATGATGATGATATCATGATGATATCATGATGATGATATCATGATAATGATATGATGATGATATCATGATGATATCATGATGATGATGATGATATCATGATGATGATGATATCATGATGATGATGATGATGATGATATCATGATGATGATGATGATGATATCATGATGATGATGATGATGATGATGATATCATGATGATGATGATGATGATATCATGATGATGATGATGATGATATCATGATGATGATATCATGATGATGATGATATCATAATGATGATATCATGATGATGATATCATGATGATGATATCATGATGATGATATCATGATGATGATATCATGATGATATCATGATGATGATATCATAATGATGATGATATCATGATGATGATGATGATATCGATGATGATGATGATGATGATGATGATATCCTGATGATGATGATATCATGATGATGATATCCTGATGATGATGATATCATGATGATGATATCCTGATGATGATGATATCATGATGATGATGATGATATGATGATGATGATATCATGATATGATGATGATGATGATGATGATGATGATGATGATGATGATGATATTATGATGATATCATGATGATGATATCCTGATGAGGATGATGATGATATCCTGATGATGATGATATCATGATGATGATGATGATGATATCATGATGATGATGATGATATCATGATAATTATGATGATGATATCATGATGATGATGATATCATGATGATGATGATATCATGATGATGATGATATGATGATGATGATGATATGATGATGATGATGATGATGATATCATGATGATGATGATATCATGATGATGATGATATCATGATGATGATGATATGATGATGCTGATGATGATGATATCATGATGATGATGATATCATGATGATGATGATATCATGATGATGATGATGATGATGATGATGATGATATCATGATGATGATGATGATGATATCATGATGATGATGATGATGATATCATGATGATGATATCATGATGAGGATGATGATGATATCATGATGATGATATCATGATGATGATGATATCATGATGATGATATCATGATGATGATATCATGATGATGATGATGATGATGATGATATGATGATGATGATGATGATGATATCATGATGATTATGATATCATGATGATGATATCATGATGATGATGATGATATCATGATGATGATGATGATATGATGATATCATGATGATGATATCATGATGATGATATCATGATGATGATATCATGATGATGATGATATCATGATGATGATGATATCATGATGATATGATGATGATGATGATGATATCATGATGATGATATCATGATGATGATATCATGATGATGATATCATGAAGATGATGATATGATGATATGATGATGATGATATCATGATGATGATGATATCATGAAGATGATGATATCATGATGATGATGATATCATGATGATGATGATGATGATATCATGATGATGATGATGATGATGATGATGATATCATGATGATGATGATGATGATGATATCATGATGATGATGATGATGATGATGATGATGATGATGATGATGATATCATGATGATGATGATGATGATGATATCATGATGATGATGATGATGATGATGATGATGATGATGATGATGATGATGATGATGATGAGATGATGATGATGATGATGATGAGATGATGATGATGATGATGATATCATGATGATGATATCATGATGATGATATCATGATGATGGTAAGATGATGATGATGATGATGATATTATGATGATGATATCATGATGATGATGATGATGATATCATGATGATGATATCATGATGATGATGATGATGATATCATGATGATGATATCATGATGATGATGATGATGATATCATGATGATGATATCATGATGATGATATCATGATGATGATGATGATGATATCATGTTGATGATATCATGATGATGATGATGATGATGATATCATGATGATGATGATGATGATATCATGATGATGATATCATGATGATGATGATGATGATATCATGATGATGATGATATCATGATGATGATGATGATGATGATATCATGATGATGATATCATGATGATGATGATGATATCATGATGATGATGATGATATCATGATGATGATATCATGATGATGATGATGATGATATCATGATGATGATATCATGATGATGATGATGATGATGATGATGATGATATAATGATGATGATATCATGATGATGATGATGATGATATCATGATGATGATGATGATGATATCATGATGATGATGATGATGATATCATGATGATGATGATGATGATATCATGATGATGATGATGATGATATCATGATGATGATATCATGATGATGATGATGATGATATCATGATGATGATATCATGATGATGATATCATGATGATGATGATGATGATATCATGATGATGATATCATGATGATGATGATGATGATATCATGATGATGATGATGATATCATGATGATGATGATGATGATGATGATGATGATATCATGATGATGATGATGATGATATGATGATGATATCATGATGATGATGATATGATGATGATATCATGATGATGATATCATGATGATGATATCATGATGATGATGATGATGATGATGATATGATGATGATGATGATATCATGATGATGGTAAGATGTTGATGATGATGATGATGATATCATGATGATGGTAAGATGATGATGATGATGATGATGATGATATCATGATGATGATGATATCATGATGATGATGATATCATGATGATGATGATATCATGATGATGAGATGATGATGATGATGATATCATGATGATGATATCATGATGATGATGATGATATCATGATGATGATATCATGATGATGATATCATGATGATGATATCATGATGATGATGATATCATGATGATGATGATATCATGATGATGATGATGATGATGATGATATCATGATGATGATGATGATGATGATGATATCATGATGATATCATGATGATGATGATATCATGATGATGATGATATCATGATGATGATATCATGATGATGATGATGATGATATCATGATGATGATGATGATATCATGATGATGATGATGATGATGATGATGATGATATCATGATGATGATGATGATGATATGATGATGATATCATGATGATGATGATATGATGATGATATCATGATGATGATATCATGATGATGATGATGATGATGATATGATGATGATGATGATATCATGATGATGGTAAGATGTTGATGATGATGATGATGATATCATGATGATGGTAAGATGATGATGATGATGATGATGATGATATCATGATGATGATGATATCATGATGATGATGATATCATGATGATGATGATATCATGATGATGAGATGATGATGATGATGATATCATGATGATGATGATATCATGATGATGATATCATGATGATGATATCATGATGATGATGATATCATGATGATGATATCATGATGATGATGATGATGATATCATGATGATGATATCATGATGATGATGATGATATTATGATGATGATGATATCATGATGATGATATCATGATGATGATGATATCATGATGATGATGATGATATCATGATGATGATGATGATATCATGATGATGATATCATGATGATGATGATGATATCATGGTGATGATATCATGATGATGATGATGATGATATCATGATGATGATGATGATGATATTATGATGATGATATCATGATGATGATATCATGATGATGATGATATCATGATGATGATGATGATATCATGATGATGATATCATGATGATGATGATGATATCATGATGATGATATCATGATGATGATATCATGATGATGATATCATGATGATGATATCATGATGATGATATCATGATGATGATATCATGATGATGATGATGATGATGATATCATGATGATGATGATGATGATATCATGATGATGATATCATGATGATGATAGCATGATGATGATATCATGATGATGATATCATGATGATGATATCATGATGATGATGATGATGATGATGATATCATGATGATGATATCATGATGATGATATCATGATGATGATATCATGATGATGATATCATGATGATGATGATATCATGATGATGATGATGATATCATGATGATGATATCATGATGATGATGATGATGATATCATGATGATGATATCATGACGATGATATCATGATGATGATATCATGATGATGATATCATGATGATGATGATGATATCATGATGATGATATCATGATGATAATGATATCATGATGATGATGATATCATGATGATGATGATATCATGATGATGATGATGATATTCTGATGATGATGATGATATCATGATGATGATGATGATGATATCATGATGATGATATCATGATGATGATATCATGATGATGATATCATGATGATGATGATGATATCATGATGATGATGATGATATCATGATGATGATATCATGATGATGATATCATGATGATGATGATGATGATATCATGATGATGATGATATCATGATGATGATGATGATGATATCATGATGATGATATCATGATGATGATATCATGATGATGATATCATGATGATGATGATGATGATATCATGATGATGATGATGATGATATCATGATGATGATGATATCATGATGATGATGATGATGATGATGATGATGATATCATGATGATGATGATTATGATATCATGATGATGATATCATGATGATGATGATGATGATATCATGATGATGATGATGATGATATCATGATGATGATATCATGATGATGATATCATGATGATGATATCATGATGATGATGATGATGATATCATGATGATGATGATGATGATATCATGATGATGATGATGATGATATGATGATGATGATGATGATGATGATATGATGATGATGATGATGATGATGATGATGATGATATCATGATGATGATGATGATGATGATATCATGATGATGATGATGATGATATCATGATGATGATATCATGATGATGATGATGATGATATTATGATGATGATGATGATATCATGATGATGATGATGATGATGATGATATCATGATGATGATGATGATGATATCATGATGATGATGATGATGATGATATCATGATGATGATGATGATGATGATATCATGATGATGATGATATCATGATGATGATGATATCATGATGATGATGATGATGATATCATGATGATGATGATGATATCATGATGATGATGATGATGATGATATCATGATGATGATGATATCGATGATGATGATGATGATGATGATGATATCATGATGATGATATCCTGATGATGATGATATCATGATGATGATATCATGATGATGATGATATCATGATGATGATATCCTGATGATGATGATATCATGATGATATCATGATGATGATGATGATATCATGATGATGATGATATCATGATGATGATGATGATGATATCATGATGATGATGATGATATCATGATATGATGATGATATTATGATGATGATATCATGATATGATGATGATGATGATGATATTATGATGATATCATGATGATGATATGATGATGATGATGATATTATGATGATATCATGATGATGATCATGATGATATCATGATGATGATATCATGATGATGATGATGATGATATCATGATGATGATGATGATGATATCATGATGATGATGATGATATCATGATGATGATGATGATATGATGATGATGATGATGATGATATCATGATGATGATGATATCATGATGATGATGATATGATGATGATGATGATGATGATATCATGATGATGATGATATCATGATGATGATGATGATATCATGATGATGATGATGATGATATGATGATATCATGATGATGATATCATGATGATGATATCATGATGATGATGATATCATGATGATGATTATATCATGATGATATGATGATGATGATGATATCATGATGATGATATCATGATGATGATATCATGAAGATGATGATATGATGATATGATGATGATGATATCATGATGATGATGATATCATGAAGATGATGATATCATGATGATGATGATATCATGATGATGATGATGATGATGATATCATGATGATGATGATGATGATGATGATATCATGATGATGATGATGATATCATGATGATGATGATGATGATGATGATATCATGATGATGATGATGATGATGATATCATGATGATGATGATGATGATGATGATATCATGATGATGATGATGATGATGATGATGATGATGATGATGATGAGATGATGATGATGATGATGATGATGAGATGATGATGATGATGATATCATGATGATGATGATGATGATGATGATGATGATGATGATATCATGATGATGATGATGATATCATGATGATGGTAAGATGATGATGATGATGATGATGATATCATGATGATGATATCATGATGATGATGATGATGATATCATGATGATGATATCATGATGATGATGATGATATCATGATGATGATATCATGATGATGATGATGATATCATGATGATGATATCATGATGATGATGATGATGATGATATCATGATGATGATATCATGATGATGATGATGATGATGATATCATGATGATGATGATGATGATATCATGATGATGATTATATCATGATGATGATGATGATGATGATATCATGAAGATGATGATGATATCATGATGATGATGATGATGATATCATGATGATGATATCATGATGATGATATCATGATGATGATGATGATGATATAATGATGATGATATCATGATGATGATGATGATGATATCATGATGATGATGATGATGATGATATCATGATGATGATGATGATGATATCATGAGGATGATATCATGATGATGATATCATGATGATGATATCATGATGATGATATCATGATGATGATGCTGATGATATCATGATGATGATATCATGATGATGATGATGATGATATCATGATGATGATATCATGATGATGATATCATGATGATGATATCATGATGATGATGATGATGATATCATGATGATGATATCATGATGATGATGATGATGATAGCATGATGATGATGATGATGATATCATGATGATGATGATGATGATATCATGATGATGATGATGATGATGATGATGATGATGATATCATGATGATGATGATGATGATGATATCATGATGATGATGATGATGATGATGATATCATGATGATGATATCATGATGATGATATCATGATGATGATATCATGATGATGATGATATCGATGATGATGATGATGATGATATCATGATGATGATATCCTGATGATGATGATATCATGATGATGATATCCTGATGATGATGATATCATGATGATGATATCATGATGATGATGATATCGATGATGATGATGATGATGATGATGATGATGATGATGATATCATGATGATGATATCCTGATGATGATGATATCATGATGATGATATCCTGATGATGATGATATCATGATGATATCATGATGATGATGATGATGATATCATGATGATGATGATATCATGATGATGATGATGATATCATGATGATGATGATGATGATATGATGATGATGATGATATTATGATGCTGATATCATGATATGATGATGATGATGATGATGATATTATGATGATATCATGATGATGATATGATGATGATGATGATATCCTGATGATGATGATATCATGATGATGATGATGATATCATGATGATGAAGATGATATCATGATGATTATGATGATGATATCATGATGATGATGATATCATGATGATGATGATATCATGATGATGATGATGATGATATGATGATGATGATGATGATGATATCATGATGATGATGATGATATCATGATGATGATGATATCATGATGATGATGATGATGATGATATCATGATGATGATGATGATGATGATATCATGATGATGATGATATCATGATGATGATATCATGATGAGGATGATGATGATATCATGATGATGATATCATGATGAGGATGATGATGATATCATGATGATGATGATGATATCATGATGATGATGATGATGATGATGATATGATGATGATGATGATGATGATATCATGATGATGATGATATCATGATGATGATGATATCATGATGATGATGATATCATGATGATGATATCATGATGATGATGATATCATGATGATGATGATATCATGATGATGATATCATGATGATGATGATATGATGATATGATGATGATGATATCATGATGATGATGATATCATGAAGATGATGATATCATGATGATGATGATATGATGATATGATGATGATGATATCATGATGATGATGATGATGATGATGATGATGATGATGATGATGATGATATCATGATGATGATGATGATGATGATATCATGATGATGATGATGATGATGATGATATCATGATGATGATATCATGATGATGATATCATGATGATGATATCATGATGATGATGATATCGATGATGATGATGATGATGATGATATCATGATGATGATATCCTGATGATGATGATATCATGATGATGATATCATGATGAGGATGATGATGATATCATGATGATGATATCATGATGAGGATGATGATGATATCATGATGATGATGATGATATCATGATGATGATGATGATGATGATGATATGATGATGATGATGATGATGATGATATCATGATGATGATGATATCATGATGATGATGATATCATGATGATGATGATATCATGATGATGATATCATGATGATGATGATATCATGATGATGATGATATCATGATGATGATATCATGATGATGATGATATGATGATATGATGATGATGATATCATGATGATGATGATATCATGATGATGATATCATGATGATGATGATATGATGATATGATGATGATGATATCATGATGATGATGATGATGATGATGATGATGATATCATGATGATGATGATGATGATGATGATGATATCATGATGATGATGATGATGATGATGATATCATGATGATGATGATGATGATGATGATGATATCATGATGATGATATCATGATGATTATATCATGATGATGATATCATGATGATGATGATATCGATGATGATGATGATGATGATGATGATATCATGATGATGATATCCTGATGATGATGATATCATGATGATGATATCCTGATGATGATGATATCATGATGATGATATCATGATGATGATGATATCGATGATGATGATGATGATGATGATGATGATGATGATATCATGATGATGATATCCTGATGATGATGATATCATGATGATGATATCCTGATGATGATGATATCATGATGATATCATGATGATGATGATGATGATATCATGATGATGATGATATCATGATGATGATATCATGATGATGATGATATCATGATGATGATGATATCATGATGATGATATCATGATGATGATGATATGATGATATGATGATGATGATATCATGATGATGATGATATCATGAAGATGATGATATCATGATGATGATGATATGATGATATGATGATGATGATATCATGATGATGATGATGATGATGATGATGATGATGATGATGATATCATGATGATGATGATGATGATGATATCATGATGATGATGATGATGATGATGATATCATGATGATGATATCATGATGATGATATCATGATGATGATATCATGATGATGATGATATCGATGATGATGATGATGATGATGATATCATGATGATGATATCCTGATGATGATGATATCATGATGATGATATCATGATGAGGATGATGATGATATCATGATGATGATATCATGATGAGGATGATGATGATATCATGATGATGATGATGATATCATGATGATGATGATGATGATGATGATATGATGATGATGATGATGATGATATCATGATGATGATGATATCATGATGATGATGATATCATGATGATGATGATATCATGATGATGATATCATGATGATGATGATATCATGATGATGATGATATCATGATGATGATATCATGATGATGATGATATGATGATATGATGATGATGATATCATGATGATGATGATATCATGATGATGATGATGATGATGATGATATCATGATGATGATGATGATGATGATGATATCATGATGATGATGATGATATCATGATGATGATGATGATGATGATGATGATATCATGATGATGATATCATGATGATGATGATGATGATGATATCATGATGATGGTAAGATGATGATGATGATGATGATGATATTATGATGATGATATCATGATGATGATGATGATGATATCATGATGATGATATCATGATGATGATGATATCATGATGATGATATTATGATGATGATGATGATGATATTATGATGATGATATCATGATGATGATGATGATGATGATATCATGATGATGATATCATGATGATGATGATGATGATGATGATGATGATGATGATATCATGATGATGATGATGATATCATGATGATGATATCATGATGATGATGATGATGATATTATGATGATGATATCATGATGATGATGATGATGATATCATGATGATGATATCATGATGATGATATCATGATGATGATGATGATGATGATGATATCATGATGATGATGATGATGATGATGATATCATGATGATGATGATGATATCATGATGATGATATCATGATGATGATATCATGATGATGATATCATGATGATGATATCATGATGATGATATCATGATGATGATATCATGATGATGATATCATGATGCTGATGATGATATCATGATGATGATGATGATATCATGATGATGATGATGATATCATGATGATGATGATGATATCATGATGATGATGATGATATCATGATGATGATATCATGATGATGATGATGATGATATCATGATGATGATGATATCATGATGATGATATCATGATGATGATATCATGATGATGATGATATCATGATGATGATGATGATGATGATGATATCATGATGATGATATCATGATGATGATATCATGATGATGATGATATCATGATGATGATGATGATATCATGATGATGATATCATGATGATGATATCATGATGATGATATCATGATGATGATATCATGATGATGATGATATCATGATGATGATGATGATATCATGATGATATCATGATGATGATATCATGATGATGATATCATGATGATGATATCATGATGATGATATCATGATGATGATGATATCATGATGATGATGATATCATGATGATGATGATGATATCATGATGATGATGATGATGATGATGATATCATGATGATGATGATGATATCATGATGATGATGATGATATCATGATGATGATGATGATGATGATGATGATGATGATGATGATATGATGATGATGATATGATGATGATGATATCATGATGATGATATCATGATGATGATGATGATGATATCATGATGATGATGATGATATCATGATGATGATGATGATGATGATGATGATGATATCATGATGATGATGATGATGATATGATGATGATATCATGATGATGATGATATGATGATGATATCATGATGATGATATCATGATGATGATATCATGATGATGATGATGATGATGATGATATGATGATGATGATGATATCATGATGATGGTAAGATGTTGATGATGATGATGATGATATCATGATGATGATGATATCATGATGATGATGATGATATCATGATGATGATATCATGATGATGATATCATGATGATGATATCATGATGATGATATCATGATGATGATGATATCATGATGATGATGATGATATCATGATGATATCATGATGATGATATCATGATGATGATATCATGATGATGATATCATGATGATGATATCATGATGATGATATCATGATGATGATGATATCATGATGATGATGATATCATGATGATGATGATGATATCATGATGATGATGATGATGATGATATCATGATGATGATGATGATATCATGATGATGATGATGATATCATGATGATGATGATGATGATGATGATGATGATGATGATGATGATGATATGATGATGATGATATGATGATGATGATATTATGATGATGATATCATGATGATGATGATGATGATATCATGATGATGATGATGATATCATGATGATGATGATGATGATGATGATATCATGATGATGATGATGATGATATGATGATGATATCATGATGATGATGATATGATGATGATATCATGATGATGATATCATGATGATGATATCATGATGATGATATCATGATGATGATGATGATGATGATGATATGATGATGATGATGATATCATGATGATGGTAAGATGTTGATGATGATGATGATGATATCATGATGATGGTAAGATGATGATGATGATGATGATGATGATATCATGATGATGATGATATCATGATGATGATGATATCATGATGATGATGATATCATGATGATGATGATATCATGATGATGAGATGATGATGATGATGATATCATGATGATGATATCATGATGATGATGATGATATCATGATGATGATATCATGATGATGATATCATGATGATGATATCATGATGATGATGATATCATGATGATGATGATATCATGATGATGATGATGATGATGATGATATCATGATGATGATGATGATGATGATGATATCATGATGATATCATGATGATGATGATATCATGATGATGATATCATGATGATGATGATGATGATATCATGATGATGATGATGATATCATGATGATGATGATGATGATGATGATGATGATATCATGATGATGATGATGATGATATGATGATGATATCATGATGATGATGATATGATGATGATATCATGATGATGATATCATGATGATGATGATGATGATGATATGATGATGATGATGATATCATGATGATGGTAAGATGTTGATGATGATGATGATGATATCATGATGATGGTAAGATGATGATGATGATGATGATGATGATATCATGATGATGATGATATCATGATGATGATGATATCATGATGATGATGATATCATGATGATGAGATGATGATGATGATGATATCATGATGATGATGATATCATGATGATGATATCATGATGATGATATCATGATGATGATGATATCATGATGATGATATCATGATGATGATGATGATGATATCATGATGATGATATCATGATGATGATGATGATATTATGATGATGATGATATCATGATGATGATATCATGATGATGATGATATCATGATGATGATGATGATATCATGATGATGATGATGATATCATGATGATGATATCATGATGATGATGATGATATCATGGTGATGATATCATGATGATGATGATGATGATATCATGATGATGATGATGATGATGATATTATGATGATGATATCATGATGATGATATCATGATGATGATGATATCATGATGATGATGATGATATCATGATGATGATATCATGATGATGATGATGATATCATGGTGATGATATCATGATGATGATATCATGATGATGATATCATGATGATGATATCATGATGATGATATCATGATGATGATATCATGATGATGATGATGATGATATCATGATGATGATGATGATGATATCATGATGATGATATCATGATGATGATAGCATGATGATGATATCATGATGATGATATCATGATGATGATATCATGATGATGATGATGATGATGATGATATCATGATGATGATATCATGATGATGATATCATGATGATGATATCATGATGATGATATCATGATGATGATGATATCATGATGATGATGATGATATCATGATGATGATATCATGATGATGATGATGATGATATCATGATGATGATATCATGACGATGATATCATGATGATGATATCATGATGATGATATCATGATGATGATGATGATATCATGATGATGATATCATGATGATAATGATATCATGATGATGATGATATCATGATGATGATGATATCATGATGATGATGATGATATTCTGATGATGATGATGATATCATGATGATGATGATGATGATATCATGATGATGATATCATGATGATGATGATGATGATATCATGATGATGATGATGATATCATGATGATGATGATGATATCATGATGATGATATCATGATGATGATATCATGATGATGATGATGATGATATCATGATGATGATGATATCATGATGATGATGATGATGATATCATGATGATGATATCATGATGATGATGATATCATGATGATGATGATGATGATGATATCATGATGATGATGATGATGATGATGATATCATGATGATGATGATGATGATATCATGATGATGATGATGATGATATCATGATGATGATATCATGATGATGATATCATGATGATGATGATATCATGATGATGATGATGATATCATGATGATGATGATGATGATGATATCATGATGATGATGATATCGATGATGATGATGATATCATGATGATGATATCCTGATGATGATGATATCATGATGATGATGATGATGATATCATGATGATGATGATGATGATATCATGATGATGATGATATCATGATGATGATGATGATGATGATGATGATGATATCATGATGATGATGATTATGATATCATGATGATGATATCATGATGATGATGATGATGATATCATGATGATGATGATGATGATATCATGATGATGATATCATGATGATGATATCATGATGATGATATCATGATGATGATGATGATGATATCATGATGATGATGATGATGATATCATGATGATGATGATGATGATATGATGATGATGATGATGATGATGATATGATGATGATGATGATGATGATGATGATGATGATATCATGATGATGATGATGATGATGATATCATGATGATGATGATGATGATATCATGATGATGATATCATGATGATGATGATGATGATATTATGATGATGATGATGATATCATGATGATGATGATGATGATGATGATATCATGATGATGATGATGATGATATCATGATGATGATGATGATGATGATATCATGATGATGATGATGATGATGATATCATGATGATGATGATATCATGATGATGATGATATCATGATGATGATGATGATGATATCATGATGATGATGATGATATCATGATGATGATGATGATGATGATATCATGATGATGATGATATCGATGATGATGATGATGATGATGATGATATCATGATGATGATATCCTGATGATGATGATATCATGATGATGATATCATGATGATGATGATATCATGATGATGATATCCTGATGATGATGATATCATGATGATATCATGATGATGATGATGATATCATGATGATGATGATATCATGATGATGATGATGATGATATCATGATGATGATGATGATATCATGATATGATGATGATATTATGATGATGATATCATGATATGATGATGATGATGATGATATTATGATGATATCATGATGATGATATGATGATGATGATGATATTATGATGATATCATGATGATGATCATGATGATATCATGATGATGATATCATGATGATGATGATGATGATATCATGATGATGATGATGATGATATCATGATGATGATGATGATATCATGATGATGATGATGATATGATGATGATGATGATGATGATATCATGATGATGATGATATCATGATGATGATGATATGATGATGATGATGATGATGATATCATGATGATGATGATATCATGATGATGATGATGATATCATGATGATGATGATGATGATATGATGATATCATGATGATGATATCATGATGATGATATCATGATGATGATGATATCATGATGATGATTATATCATGATGATATGATGATGATGATGATATCATGATGATGATATCATGATGATGATATCATGAAGATGATGATATGATGATATGATGATGATGATATCATGATGATGATGATATCATGAAGATGATGATATCATGATGATGATGATATCATGATGATGATGATGATGATGATATCATGATGATGATGATGATGATGATGATATCATGATGATGATGATGATATCATGATGATGATGATGATGATGATGATATCATGATGATGATGATGATGATGATATCATGATGATGATGATGATGATGATGATATCATGATGATGATGATGATGATGATGATGATGATGATGATGATGAGATGATGATGATGATGATGATGATGAGATGATGATGATGATGATATCATGATGATGATGATGATGATGATGATGATGATGATGATATCATGATGATGATGATGATATCATGATGATGGTAAGATGATGATGATGATGATGATGATATCATGATGATGATATCATGATGATGATGATGATGATATCATGATGATGATATCATGATGATGATGATGATATCATGATGATGATATCATGATGATGATGATGATATCATGATGATGATATCATGATGATGATGATGATGATGATATCATGATGATGATATCATGATGATGATGATGATGATGATATCATGATGATGATGATGATGATATCATGATGATGATTATATCATGATGATGATGATGATGATGATATCATGAAGATGATGATGATATCATGATGATGATGATGATGATATCATGATGATGATATCATGATGATGATATCATGATGATGATGATGATGATATAATGATGATGATATCATGATGATGATGATGATGATATCATGATGATGATGATGATGATGATATCATGATGATGATGATGATGATATCATGAGGATGATATCATGATGATGATATCATGATGATGATATCATGATGATGATATCATGATGATGATGCTGATGATATCATGATGATGATATCATGATGATGATGATGATGATATCATGATGATGATATCATGATGATGATATCATGATGATGATATCATGATGATGATGATGATGATATCATGATGATGATATCATGATGATGATGATGATGATAGCATGATGATGATGATGATGATATCATGATGATGATGATGATGATATCATGATGATGATGATGATGATGATGATGATGATGATATCATGATGATGATGATGATGATGATATCATGATGATGATGATGATGATGATGATATCATGATGATGATATCATGATGATGATATCATGATGATGATATCATGATGATGATGATATCGATGATGATGATGATGATGATATCATGATGATGATATCCTGATGATGATGATATCATGATGATGATATCCTGATGATGATGATATCATGATGATGATATCATGATGATGATGATATCGATGATGATGATGATGATGATGATGATGATGATGATGATATCATGATGATGATATCCTGATGATGATGATATCATGATGATGATATCCTGATGATGATGATATCATGATGATATCATGATGATGATGATGATGATATCATGATGATGATGATATCATGATGATGATGATGATATCATGATGATGATGATGATGATATGATGATGATGATGATATTATGATGCTGATATCATGATATGATGATGATGATGATGATGATATTATGATGATATCATGATGATGATATGATGATGATGATGATATCCTGATGATGATGATATCATGATGATGATGATGATATCATGATGATGAAGATGATATCATGATGATTATGATGATGATATCATGATGATGATGATATCATGATGATGATGATATCATGATGATGATGATGATGATATGATGATGATGATGATGATGATATCATGATGATGATGATGATATCATGATGATGATGATATCATGATGATGATGATGATGATGATATCATGATGATGATGATGATGATGATATCATGATGATGATGATATCATGATGATGATATCATGATGAGGATGATGATGATATCATGATGATGATATCATGATGAGGATGATGATGATATCATGATGATGATGATGATATCATGATGATGATGATGATGATGATGATATGATGATGATGATGATGATGATATCATGATGATGATGATATCATGATGATGATGATATCATGATGATGATGATATCATGATGATGATATCATGATGATGATGATATCATGATGATGATGATATCATGATGATGATATCATGATGATGATGATATGATGATATGATGATGATGATATCATGATGATGATGATATCATGAAGATGATGATATCATGATGATGATGATATGATGATATGATGATGATGATATCATGATGATGATGATGATGATGATGATGATGATGATGATGATGATGATATCATGATGATGATGATGATGATGATATCATGATGATGATGATGATGATGATGATATCATGATGATGATATCATGATGATGATATCATGATGATGATATCATGATGATGATGATATCGATGATGATGATGATGATGATGATATCATGATGATGATATCCTGATGATGATGATATCATGATGATGATATCATGATGAGGATGATGATGATATCATGATGATGATATCATGATGAGGATGATGATGATATCATGATGATGATGATGATATCATGATGATGATGATGATGATGATGATATGATGATGATGATGATGATGATGATATCATGATGATGATGATATCATGATGATGATGATATCATGATGATGATGATATCATGATGATGATATCATGATGATGATGATATCATGATGATGATGATATCATGATGATGATATCATGATGATGATGATATGATGATATGATGATGATGATATCATGATGATGATGATATCATGATGATGATATCATGATGATGATGATATGATGATATGATGATGATGATATCATGATGATGATGATGATGATGATGATGATGATATCATGATGATGATGATGATGATGATGATGATATCATGATGATGATGATGATGATGATGATATCATGATGATGATGATGATGATGATGATGATATCATGATGATGATATCATGATGATTATATCATGATGATGATATCATGATGATGATGATATCGATGATGATGATGATGATGATGATGATATCATGATGATGATATCCTGATGATGATGATATCATGATGATGATATCCTGATGATGATGATATCATGATGATGATATCATGATGATGATGATATCGATGATGATGATGATGATGATGATGATGATGATGATATCATGATGATGATATCCTGATGATGATGATATCATGATGATGATATCCTGATGATGATGATATCATGATGATATCATGATGATGATGATGATGATATCATGATGATGATGATATCATGATGATGATATCATGATGATGATGATATCATGATGATGATGATATCATGATGATGATATCATGATGATGATGATATGATGATATGATGATGATGATATCATGATGATGATGATATCATGAAGATGATGATATCATGATGATGATGATATGATGATATGATGATGATGATATCATGATGATGATGATGATGATGATGATGATGATGATGATGATATCATGATGATGATGATGATGATGATATCATGATGATGATGATGATGATGATGATATCATGATGATGATATCATGATGATGATATCATGATGATGATATCATGATGATGATGATATCGATGATGATGATGATGATGATGATATCATGATGATGATATCCTGATGATGATGATATCATGATGATGATATCATGATGAGGATGATGATGATATCATGATGATGATATCATGATGAGGATGATGATGATATCATGATGATGATGATGATATCATGATGATGATGATGATGATGATGATATGATGATGATGATGATGATGATATCATGATGATGATGATATCATGATGATGATGATATCATGATGATGATGATATCATGATGATGATATCATGATGATGATGATATCATGATGATGATGATATCATGATGATGATATCATGATGATGATGATATGATGATATGATGATGATGATATCATGATGATGATGATATCATGATGATGATGATGATGATGATGATATCATGATGATGATGATGATGATGATGATATCATGATGATGATGATGATATCATGATGATGATGATGATGATGATGATGATATCATGATGATGATATCATGATGATGATGATGATGATGATATCATGATGATGGTAAGATGATGATGATGATGATGATGATATTATGATGATGATATCATGATGATGATGATGATGATATCATGATGATGATATCATGATGATGATGATATCATGATGATGATATTATGATGATGATGATGATGATATTATGATGATGATATCATGATGATGATGATGATGATGATATCATGATGATGATATCATGATGATGATGATGATGATGATGATGATGATGATGATATCATGATGATGATGATGATATCATGATGATGATATCATGATGATGATGATGATGATATTATGATGATGATATCATGATGATGATGATGATGATATCATGATGATGATATCATGATGATGATATCATGATGATGATGATGATGATGATGATATCATGATGATGATGATGATGATGATGATATCATGATGATGATGATGATATCATGATGATGATATCATGATGATGATATCATGATGATGATATCATGATGATGATATCATGATGATGATATCATGATGATGATATCATGATGATGATATCATGATGCTGATGATGATATCATGATGATGATGATGATATCATGATGATGATGATGATATCATGATGATGATGATGATATCATGATGATGATGATGATATCATGATGATGATATCATGATGATGATGATGATGATATCATGATGATGATGATATCATGATGATGATATCATGATGATGATATCATGATGATGATGATATCATGATGATGATGATGATGATGATGATATCATGATGATGATATCATGATGATGATATCATGATGATGATGATATCATGATGATGATGATGATATCATGATGATGATATCATGATGATGATATCATGATGATGATATCATGATGATGATATCATGATGATGATGATATCATGATGATGATGATGATATCATGATGATATCATGATGATGATATCATGATGATGATATCATGATGATGATATCATGATGATGATATCATGATGATGATGATATCATGATGATGATGATATCATGATGATGATGATGATATCATGATGATGATGATGATGATGATGATATCATGATGATGATGATGATATCATGATGATGATGATGATATCATGATGATGATGATGATGATGATGATGATGATGATGATGATATGATGATGATGATATGATGATGATGATATCATGATGATGATATCATGATGATGATGATGATGATATCATGATGATGATGATGATATCATGATGATGATGATGATGATGATGATGATGATATCATGATGATGATGATGATGATATGATGATGATATCATGATGATGATGATATGATGATGATATCATGATGATGATATCATGATGATGATATCATGATGATGATGATGATGATGATGATATGATGATGATGATGATATCATGATGATGGTAAGATGTTGATGATGATGATGATGATATCATGATGATGATGATATCATGATGATGATGATGATATCATGATGATGATATCATGATGATGATATCATGATGATGATATCATGATGATGATATCATGATGATGATGATATCATGATGATGATGATGATATCATGATGATATCATGATGATGATATCATGATGATGATATCATGATGATGATATCATGATGATGATATCATGATGATGATATCATGATGATGATGATATCATGATGATGATGATATCATGATGATGATGATGATATCATGATGATGATGATGATGATGATATCATGATGATGATGATGATATCATGATGATGATGATGATATCATGATGATGATGATGATGATGATGATGATGATGATGATGATGATGATATGATGATGATGATATGATGATGATGATATTATGATGATGATATCATGATGATGATGATGATGATATCATGATGATGATGATGATATCATGATGATGATGATGATGATGATGATATCATGATGATGATGATGATGATATGATGATGATATCATGATGATGATGATATGATGATGATATCATGATGATGATATCATGATGATGATATCATGATGATGATATCATGATGATGATGATGATGATGATGATATGATGATGATGATGATATCATGATGATGGTAAGATGTTGATGATGATGATGATGATATCATGATGATGGTAAGATGATGATGATGATGATGATGATGATATCATGATGATGATGATATCATGATGATGATGATATCATGATGATGATGATATCATGATGATGATGATATCATGATGATGAGATGATGATGATGATGATATCATGATGATGATATCATGATGATGATGATGATATCATGATGATGATATCATGATGATGATATCATGATGATGATATCATGATGATGATGATATCATGATGATGATGATATCATGATGATGATGATGATGATGATGATATCATGATGATGATGATGATGATGATGATATCATGATGATATCATGATGATGATGATATCATGATGATGATATCATGATGATGATGATGATGATATCATGATGATGATGATGATATCATGATGATGATGATGATGATGATGATGATGATATCATGATGATGATGATGATGATATGATGATGATATCATGATGATGATGATATGATGATGATATCATGATGATGATATCATGATGATGATGATGATGATGATATGATGATGATGATGATATCATGATGATGGTAAGATGTTGATGATGATGATGATGATATCATGATGATGGTAAGATGATGATGATGATGATGATGATGATATCATGATGATGATGATATCATGATGATGATGATATCATGATGATGATGATATCATGATGATGAGATGATGATGATGATGATATCATGATGATGATGATATCATGATGATGATATCATGATGATGATATCATGATGATGATGATATCATGATGATGATATCATGATGATGATGATGATGATATCATGATGATGATATCATGATGATGATGATGATATTATGATGATGATGATATCATGATGATGATATCATGATGATGATGATATCATGATGATGATGATGATATCATGATGATGATGATGATATCATGATGATGATATCATGATGATGATGATGATATCATGGTGATGATATCATGATGATGATGATGATGATATCATGATGATGATGATGATGATGATATTATGATGATGATATCATGATGATGATATCATGATGATGATGATATCATGATGATGATGATGATATCATGATGATGATATCATGATGATGATGATGATATCATGGTGATGATATCATGATGATGATATCATGATGATGATATCATGATGATGATATCATGATGATGATATCATGATGATGATATCATGATGATGATGATGATGATATCATGATGATGATGATGATGATATCATGATGATGATATCATGATGATGATAGCATGATGATGATATCATGATGATGATATCATGATGATGATATCATGATGATGATGATGATGATGATGATATCATGATGATGATATCATGATGATGATATCATGATGATGATATCATGATGATGATATCATGATGATGATGATATCATGATGATGATGATGATATCATGATGATGATATCATGATGATGATGATGATGATATCATGATGATGATATCATGACGATGATATCATGATGATGATATCATGATGATGATATCATGATGATGATGATGATATCATGATGATGATATCATGATGATAATGATATCATGATGATGATGATATCATGATGATGATGATATCATGATGATGATGATGATATTCTGATGATGATGATGATATCATGATGATGATGATGATGATATCATGATGATGATATCATGATGATGATGATGATGATATCATGATGATGATGATGATATCATGATGATGATGATGATATCATGATGATGATATCATGATGATGATATCATGATGATGATGATGATGATATCATGATGATGATGATATCATGATGATGATGATGATGATATCATGATGATGATATCATGATGATGATGATATCATGATGATGATGATGATGATGATATCATGATGATGATGATGATGATGATGATATCATGATGATGATGATGATGATATCATGATGATGATGATGATGATATCATGATGATGATATCATGATGATGATATCATGATGATGATGATATCATGATGATGATGATGATATCATGATGATGATGATGATGATGATATCATGATGATGATGATATCGATGATGATGATGATATCATGATGATGATATCCTGATGATGATGATATCATGATGATGATGATGATGATGATATCATGATGATGATGATGATGATGATATCATGATGATGATGATATCGATGATGATGATGATGATGATATCATGATGATGATATCCTGATGATGATGATATCATGATGATGATATCCTGATGATGATGATATCATGATGATGATGATGATGATGATATCATGATGATGATGATATCGATGATGATGATGATGATGATATCATGATGATGATATCCTGATGATGATGATATCATGATGATGATATCCTGATGATGATGATATCATGATGATGATATCCTGATGATGATGATATCATGATGATATCATGATGATGATGATATCATGATGATGATGATATCATGATGATGATGATGATATCATGATGATGATGATGATATCATGATGATGATGATATCATGATGATGATATCATGATGATGATATCATGATGATGATGATGATGATGATATCATGATGATGATGATATCGATGATGATATCGATGATGATATCATGATGATGGTATCCTGATGATGATGATATCATGATGATGATGATGATGATATCATGATGATGATATCGATGATGATATCATGATGATGATATCCTGATGATGATGATATCATGATGATGATGATGATGATATCATGATGATGATGATGATGATATCATGATGATGATGATGATGATATCATGATGATGATGATATCATGATGATGATGATGATGATGATATCATGAAGATGATGATGATGATGATATCATGATGATGATGATGATGATATCATGATGATGATGATGATGATATGATGATAATGATGATGATGATGATGATATCATGATGATGATGATATCATGATGATGATGATGATGATGATATCATGATGATGATGATGATGATATCATGATGATGATATCATGATGATGATGATGATGATATCATGATGATGATGATGATGATATCATGATGATGATATCATGATGATGATATCATGATGATGATATCATGATGATGATGATGATGATGATATCATGATGATGATGATGATGATATCATGATGATGATGATGATGATATGATGATGATGATGATGATGATATGATGATGATGATGATGATGATGATATCATGATGATGATGATGATGATGATATCATGATGATGATGATGATGATGATATCATGATGATGATATCATGATGATGATGATGATGATATTATGATGATGATGATGATATCATGATGATGATGATGATGATGATGATATCATGATGATGATGATGATGATATCATGATGATGATGATGATGATGATGATGATATCATGATGATGATGATGATGATGATGATATCATGATGATGATGATGATGATGATATCATGATGATGATATCATGATGATGATGATATCATGATGATGATGATATCATGATGATGATGATATCATGATGATGATGATGATATCATGATGATGATGATGATGATGATGATATCATGATGATGATGATATCGATGATGATGATGATGATGATGATGATGATGATATCATGATGATGATATCCTGATGATGATGATATCATGATGATGATATCCTGATGATGATGATATCATGATGATGATATCCTGATGATGATGATATCATGATGATATCATGATGATGATGATGATATCATGATGATGATGATATCATGATGATGATGATGATGATATCATGATATGATGATGATATTATGATGATGATATCATGATATGATGATGATGATGATGATATTATGATGATATCATGATGATGATATGATGATGATGATGATATTATGATGATATCATGATGATGATGATGATGATATCATGATGATGATGATATCATGATGATGATGATATCATGATGATGATGATGATGATATGATGATGATGATGATGATGATATCATGATGATGATGATGATGATATCATGATGATGATGATGATGATATCATGATGATGATGATGATGATGATGATATCATGATGATGATGATGATGATGATATCATGATGATGATGATGATGATGATATCATGATGATGATGATGATGATATCATGATGATGATGATGATGATGATATCATGATGATGATGATGATGATATCATGATGATGATATCATGATGATGATATCATGATGATGATGATATCATGATGATGATGATGATATCATGATGATGATGATGATGATGATATCATGATGATAATGATGATATCATGATGATGATGATGATGATGATATCATGATGATGATGATATCATGATGATGATATCCTGATGATGATGATATCATGATGATGATATCCTGATGATGATGATATCATGATGATATCATGATGATGATGATGATGATATCATGATGATGATGATATCATGATGATGATGATGAAGATATCATGATGATGATGATGATATCATGATATGATGATGATGATGATATTATGATGATGATATCATACTATGATGATGATGATGATGATATTATGATGATATCATGATGATGATATGATGATGATGATGACATCCTGATGATGATGATATCATGATGATGATGATGATATCATGATGATGATGATGATGATATCATGATGATGATGATATGATGATGATGATGATATGATGATGATGATGATGATATCATGATGATGATGATATCATGATGATGATGATATCATGATGATGATGATATCATGATGATGATGATGATGATGATATCATGATGATGATATCATGATGATGATATCATGATGATGATGATGATGATGATATCATGATGATGATGATATCGATGATGATATCGATGATGATATCGATGATGATATCATGATGATGGTATCCTGATGATGATGATATCATGATGATGATGATGATGATATCATGATGATGATATCGATGATGATATCATGATGATGATATCCTGATGATGATGATATCATGATGATGATGATGATGATATCATGATGATGATGATGATGATATCATGATGATGATATCATGATGATGATGATATCATGATGATGATGATATCATGATGATGATGATGATGATGATATCATGAAGATGATGATGATGATGATATCATGATGATGATGATGATGATATCATGATGATGATGATGATGATATGATGATAATGATGATGATGATGACGATATCATGATGATGATGATATCATGATGATGATGATGATGATGATATCATGATGATGATGATGATGATATCATGATGATGATGATGATGATATCATGATGATGATATCATGATGATGATATCATGATGATGATGATGATGATATCATGATGATGATGATGATGATGATATCATGATGATGATGATGATGATATGATGATGATGATATGATGATGATGATGATGATGATGATGATGATGATATCATGATGATGATGATGATGATGATATCATGATGATGATGATGATGATGATATCATGATGATGATGATATCATGATGATGATATCATGATGATGATGATGATGATATTATGATGATGATGATGATATCATGATGATGATGATGATGATGATGATGATATCATGATGATGATGATGATGATATCATGATGATGATGATGATGATGATATCATGATGATGATATCATGATGATGATATCATGATGATGATGATATCATGATGATGATGATATCATGATGATGATGATATCATGATGATGATGATATCATGATGATGATGATGATGATATCATGATGATGATGATGATATCATGATGATGATGATGATGATGATATCATGATGATGATGATATCGATGATGATGATGATGATGATGATATCATGATGATGATATCCTGATGATGATGATATCATGATGATGATATCCTGATGATGATGATATCATGATGATGATATCCTGATGATGATGATATCATGATGATATCATGATGATGATGATGATATCATGATGATGATGATATCATGATGATGATGATGATGATATCATGATGATGATGATGATATCATGATATGATGATGATATTATGATGATGATATCATGATATGATGATGATGATGATGATATTATGATGATATCATGATGATGATATCCTGATGATGATGATATCATGATGATATCATGATGATGATGATGATATCATGATGATGATGATATCATGATGATGATGATGATGATATCATGATGATGATGATGATATCATGATATGATGATCATGATCATCATGATCATCATGATATCATCATCATCATGATATCATCATCATCATCATCATGATATCATCATCATCATCATCATGATATCATCATCATCATCATCATGATATCATCATCATCAGGATATCATCATCATGATATCATCATCGATATCATCATCATGATATCATCATCATCATCATCATGATATCATCATCATCAGGATACCATCATCATGATATCATCATCGATATCATCATCGATATCATCATCATCATGATATCATCATCATCATCATCATCATGATATCATCATCATGATATCATCATCATGATATCATCATCATCATGATATCATCATCATGATATCATCATCATGATATCATCATCATGATATCATCATCATCATCATCATCATCATGATATCATCATCATCATGATATCATCATCATCATGATATCATCATCATCATGATATCATCATCATCATCATATCATCATCATCATCATATCATCATCATCATGATATCATCATCATCATCATCATGATATCATCATCATCATCATGATATCATCATCATCATGATGATATCATGATGATGATATCATGATGATGATGATATCATGATGATGATGATGATATCATGATGATGATGATGATATCATGATGATGATGATGATATCATGATGATGATGATGATGATGATGATATCATGATGATGATGATATCGATGATGATGATGATGATGATATCATGATGATGATGATATCATGATGATGATATCCTGATGATGATGATATCATGATGATATCATGATGATGATGATGATGATATCATGATGATGATGATATCATGATGATGATGATGAAGATATCATGATGATGATGATGATATCATGATATGATGATGATGATGATATTATGATGATGATATCATGATATGATGATGATGATGATGATATTATGATGATATCATGATGATGATATGATGATGATGATGATATTATGATGATATCATGATGATGATGATGATGATGATATCATGATGATGATATCATGATGATGATGATGATATGATGATGATGATGATGATGATATCATGATGATGATGATATCATGATGATGATGATATGATGATGATGATGATGATGATATCATGATGATGATGATATCATGATGATGATGATATCATGATGATGATGATATCATGATGATGATGATGATGATGATGATATCATGATGATGATGATATCATGATGATGATATCATGATGATGATATCATGATGATGATGATATCATGATGATGATATCATGATGATGATATCATGATGATGATGATGATGATGATATCATGATGATGATGATATCGATAATGATATCGATGATGATATCATGATGATGATATCCTGATGATGATGATATCATGATGATGATGATGATGATATCATGATGATGATGATGATGATATCATGATGATGATATCGATGATGATATCATGATGATGATATCGATGATGATATCATGATGATGATATCATGATGATATCATGATGATGATGATGATGATATCATGATGATGATATCATGATGATGATATCATGATGATGATGATGATGATATCATGATGATGATGATATCATGATGATGATGATGATGATGATATCATGAAGATGATGATGATGATGATATCATGATGATGATGATATCATGATGATGATGATGATGATGATATCATGAAGATGATGATGATGATGATATCATGATGATGATATCATGATGATGATGATGATGATATCATGATGATGATATCATGATGATGATGATGATGATATCATGATGATGATATCATGATGATGATGATGATGATATCATGATGATGATGATGATGATGATATCATGATGATGATGATGATGATGATATCATGATGATGATGATGATGATGATATCATGATGATGATGATGATGATGATATCATGATGATGATGATGATGATGATATCATGATGATGATGATGATGATATCATGATGATGATATCATGATGATGATATCATGATGATGATGATATCATGATGATGATGATGATATCATGATGATGATGATGATGATATCATGATGATGATGATGATATCATGATGATGATGATGATGATGATGATATCATGATGATGATGATATCGATGATGATGATGATGATGATATCATGATGATGATGATATCATGATGATGATATCCTGATGATGATGATATCATGATGATGATATCCTGATGATGATGATATCATGATGATATCATGATGATGATGATGATGATATCATGATGATGATGATATCATGATGATGATGATGAAGATATCATGATGATGATGATGATATCATGATATGATGATGATGATGATATTATGATGATGATATCATGATATGATGATGATGATGATGATATTATGATGATATCATGATGATGATATGATGATGATGATGACATCCTGATGATGATGATATCATGATGATGATGATGATATCATGATGATGATGATATCATGATGATGATGATGATATCATGATGATGATGATATGATGATGATGATGATATCATGATGATGATGATATCATGATGATGATGATATCATGATGATGATGATATCATGATGATGATGATGATGATGATATCATGATGATGATATCATGATGATGATATCATGATGATGATATCATGATGATGATGATATCATGATGATGATATCATGATGATGATATCATGATGATGATGATGATGATGATATCATGATGATGATGATATCGATGATGATATCGATGATGATATCATGATGATGGTATCCTGATGATGATGATATCATGATGATGATGATGATGATATCATGATGATGATATCGATGATGATATCATGATGATGATATCCTGATGATGATGATATCATGATGATGATGATGATGATATCATGATGATGATGATGATGATATCATGATGATGATGATGATGATATCATGATGATGATGATATCATGATGATGATGATATCATGATGATGATGATATCATGATGATGATGATGATGATGATATCATGAAGATGATGATGATGATGATATCATGATGATGATGATGATGATATCATGATGATGATGATGATGATATGATGATAATGATGATGATGATGATGATATCATGATGATGATGATATCATGATGATGATGATGATGATGATATCATGATGATGATGATGATGATATCATGATGATGATATCATGATGATGATATCATGATGATGATGATGATGATATCATGATGATGATGATGATGATATCATGATGATGATATCATGATGATGATATCATGATGATGATGATGATGATATCATGATGATGATGATGATGATATCATGATGATGATGATGATGATATGATGATGATGATATGATGATGATGATGATGATGATGATGATGATATCATGATGATGATGATGATATCATGATGATGATGATGATGATATCATGATGATGATATCATGATGATGATGATGATGATATTATGATGATGATGATGATATCATGATGATGATGATGATGATGATGATATCATGATGATGATGATGATGATATCATGATGATGATGATGATGATATCATGATGATGATGATGATGATGATATCATGATGATGATATCATGATGATGATGATATCATGATGATGATGATATCATGATGATGATGATATCATGATGATGATGATGATGATATCATGATGATGATGATGATATCATGATGATGATGATGATGATGATATCATGATGATGATGATATCGATGATGATGATGATGATGATGATGATGATGATGATATCATGATGATGATATCCTGATGATGATGATATCATGATGATGATATCCTGATGATGATGATATCATGATGATGATATCCTGATGATGATGATATCATGATGATATCATGATGATGATGATGATATCATGATGATGATGATATCATGATGATGATGATGATGATATCATGATGATGATATGATGATGATGATGATATTATGATGATATCATGATGATGATGATGATGATATCATGATGATGATGATATCATGATGATGATGATATCATGATGATGATGATGATGATATCATGATGATGATGATGATGATGATATCATGATGATGATGATGATGATATCATGATGATGATGATGATGATATCATAATGATGATGATGATGATGATGATATCATGATGATGATGATGATGATGATATCATGATGATGATGATGATGATGATATCATGATGATGATGATGATGATATCATGATGATGATGATGATGATGATATCATGATGATGATGATGATGATATCATGATGATGATATCATGATGATGATATCATGATGATGATGATATCATGATGATGATGATGATATCATGATGATGATGATGATGATGATATCATGATGATGATGATGATATCATGATGATGATGATGATGATGATGATATCATGATGATGATGATATCATGATGATGATATCCTGATGATGATGATATCATGATGATGATATCCTGATGATGATGATATCATGATGATATCATGATGATGATGATGATGATATCATGATGATGATGATATCATGATGATGATGATGAAGATATCATGATGATGATGATGATATCATGATATGATGATGATGATGATATTATGATGATGATATCATGATATGATGATGATGATGATGATATTATGATGATATCATGATGATGATATGATGATGATGATGACATCCTGATGATGATGATATCATGATGATGATGATGATATCATGATGATGATGATGATGATATCATGATGATGATGATATGATGATGATGATGATATGATGATGATGATGATATGATGATGATGATGATGATATCATGATGATGATGATATCATGATGATGATGATATCATGATGATGATGATATCATGATGATGATGATGATGATGATATCATGATGATGATATCATGATGATGATATCATGATGATGATGATATCATGATGATGATGATGATGATGATATCATGATGATGATGATATCGATGATGATATCGATGATGATATCGATGATGATATCATGATGATGGTATCCTGATGATGATGATATCATGATGATGATGATGATGATATCATGATGATGATATCGATGATGATATCATGATGATGATATCCTGATGATGATGATATCATGATGATGATGATGATGATATCATGATGATGATGATGATGATATCATGATGATGATATCATGATGATGATGATATCATGATGATGATGATATCATGATGATGATGATGATGATGATATCATGAAGATGATGATGATGATGATATCATGATGATGATGATGATGATATCATGATGATGATGATGATGATATGATGATAATGATGATGATGATGACGATATCATGATGATGATGATATCATGATGATGATGATGATGATGATATCATGATGATGATGATGATGATATCATGATGATGATGATGATGATATCATGATGATGATATCATGATGATGATATCATGATGATGATGATGATGATATCATGATGATGATGATGATGATGATATCATGATGATGATGATGATGATATGATGATGATGATATGATGATGATGATGATGATGATGATGATGATGATATCATGATGATGATGATGATGATGATATCATGATGATGATGATGATGATATCATGATGATGATATCATGATGATGATGATGATGATATTATGATGATGATGATGATATCATGATGATGATGATGATGATGATGATATCATGATGATGATGATGATGATATCATGATGATGATGATGATGATGATATCATGATGATGATGATGATGATGATATCATGATGATGATATCATGATGATGATGATATCATGATGATGATGATATCATGATGATGATGATGATGATATCATGATGATGATGATGATATCATGATGATGATGATGATGATGATATCATGATGATGATGATATCGATGATGATGATGATGATGATGATGATGATGATGATATCATGATGATGATATCCTGATGATGATGATATCATGATGATGATATCCTGATGATGATGATATCATGATGATGATATCCTGATGATGATGATGATATCATGATGATATCATGATGATGATGATGATATCATGATGATGATGATATCATGATGATGATGATGATGATATCATGATGATGATGATGATATCATGATATGATGATGATATTATGATGATGATATCATGATATGATGATGATGATGATGATATTATGATGATATCATGATGATGATATGATGATGATGATGATATTATGATGATATCATGATGATGATGATGATGATATCATGATGATGATATCATGATGATGATGATGATATGATGATGATGATGATGATGATATCATGATGATGATGATATCATGATGATGATGATATGATGATGATGATGATGATGATATCATGATGATGATGATATCATGATGATGATGATATCATGATGATGATGATATCATGATGATGATGATGATGATGATGATATCATGATGATGATGATATCATGATGATGATATCATGATGATGATATCATGATGATGATGATATCATGATGATGATATCATGATGATGATATCATGATGATGATGATGATGATGATATCATGATGATGATGATATCGATAATGATATCGATGATGATATCATGATGATGATATCCTGATGATGATGATATCATGATGATGATGATGATGATATCATGATGATGATGATGATGATATCATGATGATGATATCGATGATGATATCATGATGATGATATCGATGATGATATCATGATGATGATATCATGATGATATCATGATGATGATGATGATGATATCATGATGATGATATCATGATGATGATGATGATGATATCATGATGATGATGATATCATGATGATGATGATGATGATGATATCATGAAGATGATGATGATGATGATATCATGATGATGATGATATCATGATGATGATGATGATGATGATATCATGAAGATGATGATGATGATGATATCATGATGATGATATCATGATGATGATGATGATGATATCATGATGATGATATCATGATGATGATGATGATGATATCATGATGATGATATCATGATGATGATGATGATGATATCATGATGATGATGATGATGATATCATGATGATGATGATGATGATGATATCATGATGATGATGATGATGATGATATCATGATGATGATGATGATGATGATGATATCATGATGATGATGATGATGATGATGATGATGATGATGATATCATGATGATGATGATGATGATATCATGATGATGATATCATGATGATGATATCATGATGATGATGATATCATGATGATGATGATGATATCATGATGATGATGATGATGATATGATGATGATGATGATATCATGATGATGATGATGATGATGATGATATCATGATGATGATGATATCGATGATGATGATGATGATGATATCATGATGATGATGATATCATGATGATGATATCCTGATGATGATGATATCATGATGATGATATCCTGATGATGATGATATCATGATGATATCATGATGATGATGATGATGATATCATGATGATGATGATATCATGATGATGATGATGAAGATATCATGATGATGATGATGATATCATGATATGATGATGATGATGATATTATGATGATGATATCATGATATGATGATGATGATGATGATATTATGATGATATCATGATGATGATATGATGATGATGATGACATCCTGATGATGATGATATCATGATGATGATGATGATATCATGATGATGATGATATGATGATGATGATGATGATGATATCATGATGATGATGATATCATGATGATGATGATATCATGATGATGATGATATCATGATGATGATGATGATGATGATATCATGATGATGATATCATGATGATGATATCATGATGATGATATCATGATGATGATGATATCATGATGATGATATCATGATGATGATATCATGATGATGATGATGATGATGATATCATGATGATGATGATATCGATGATGATATCGATGATGATATCATGATGATGGTATCCTGATGATGATGATATCATGATGATGATGATGATGATGATATCATGATGATGATATCGATGATGATATCATGATGATGATATCCTGATGATGATGATATCATGATGATGATGATGATGATATCATGATGATGATGATGATGATATCATGATGATGATGATGATGATATCATGATGATGATGATATCATGATGATGATGATATCATGATGATGATGATGATGATGATATCATGAAGATGATGATGATGATGATATCATGATGATGATGATGATGATATCATGATGATGATGATGATGATATGATGATAATGATGATGATGATGATGATATCATGATGATGATATCATGATGATGATGATATCATGATGATGATGATGATGATGATATCATGATGATGATGATGATGATATCATGATGATGATATCATGATGATGATATCATGATGATGATGATGATGATATCATGATGATGATGATGATGATATCATGATGATGATATCATGATGATGATATCATGATGATGATGATGATGATATCATGATGATGATGATGATGATATCATGATGATGATGATGATGATATGATGATGATGATATGATGATGATGATGATGATGATGATGATATCATGATGATGATGATGATGATGATATCATGATGATGATGATGATGATATCATGATGATGATATCATGATGATGATGATGATGATATTATGATGATGATGATGATATCATGATGATGATGATGATGATGATGATATCATGATGATGATGATGATGATATCATGATGATGATGATGATGATATCATGATGATGATGATGATGATGATATCATGATGATGATATCATGATGATGATGATATCATGATGATGATGATATCATGATGATGATGATATCATGATGATGATGATGATGATATCATGATGATGATGATGATATCATGATGATGATGATGATGATGATATCATGATGATGATGATATCGATGATGATGATGATGATGATGATGATGATGATATCATGATGATGATATCCTGATGATGATGATATCATGATGATGATATCCTGATGATGATGATATCATGATGATGATATCCTGATGATGATGATATCATGATGATATCATGATGATGATGATGATATCATGATGATGATGATATCATGATGATGATGATGATGATATCATGATATGATGATGATATCATGATATGATGATGATATTATGATGATGATATCATGATATGATGATGATGATGATGATATTATGATGATATCATGATGATGATATGATGATGATGATGATATTATGATGATATCATGATGATGATGATGATGATATCATGATGATGATATCATGATGATGATGATGATATGATGATGATGATGATGATGATATCATGATGATGATGATATCATGATGATGATGATATGATGATGATGATATCATGATGATGATGATATCATGATGATGATGATATCATGATGATGATGATGATGATGATATCATGATGATGATGATATCATGATGATGATATCATGATGATGATATCATGATGATGATGATATCATGATGATGATATCATGATGATGATATCATGATGATGATGATGATGATGATATCATGATGATGATGATATCGATAATGATATCGATGATGATATCATGATGATGATATCCTGATGATGATGATATCATGATGATGATGATGATGATATCATGATGATGATGATGATGATATCATGATGATGATATCGATGATGATATCATGATGATGATATCGATGATGATATCATGATGATGATATCGATGATGATATCATGATGATAATGATGATGATATCATGATGATGATATCATGATGATGATGATGATGATATCATGATGATGATGATATCATGATGATGATGATGATGATGATATCATGAAGATGATGATGATGATGATATCATGATGATGATGATATCATGATGATGATGATGATGATGATATCATGAAGATGATGATGATGATGATATCATGATGATGATATCATGATGATGATGATGATGATATCATGATGATGATATCATGATGATGATGATGATGATATCATGATGATGATATCATGATGATGATGATGATGATATCATGATGATGATGATAATGATATCATGATGATGATATCATGATGATGATGATGATGATATCATGATGATGATATCATGATGATGATATCATGATGATGATGATGATGATGATATCATGATGATGATATCATGATGATGATGATGATGATATCATGATGATGATGATGATGATATCATGATGATGATATCATGATGATGATGATGATGATATCATGATGATGATGATGATGATATGATGATGATGATTATGATGATGATGATGATGATATCATGATGATGATGATATCATGATGATGATGATGATGATGATGATGATATCATGATGATGATGATGGTGATATCATGATGATGATGATGATGATGATGATGATATCATGATGATGATGATGATATCATGATGATGATATCATGATGATGATATCATGATGATATCATGATGATGATGATGATATCATGATGATGATGATGATATCATGATGATGATCATGATGATGATATCATGATGATGATGATATCGATGATGATGATGATGATATCATGATGATGATATCCTGATGATGATGATATCATGATGATGATATCCTGATGATGATGATATCATGATGATATCATGATGATATCATGATGATGATGATGATGATATCATGATGATGATGATATCATGATGATGATGATGATGTCATGATGATGATGATGATATCATGATATGATGATGATGATATTATGATGATGATATCATGATATGATGATGATGATGATGATGATGATATTATGATGATATCATGATGATGATATGATGATGATGATGATATCATGATGATGATGATGATGATATCATGATGATGATGATGATGATGATATCATGATGATGATGATGATGATATCATGATGATGATATCATGATGATGATATCATGATGATGATGATATCATGATGATGATGATATCATGATGATGATATCATGATGATGATATCATGATGATGATGATGATATTATGATGATGATGATGATGTTGATATCATGATGATGATGATATCGATGATGATGATGATGATGATGATGATATCATGATGATGATATCCTGATGATGATGATATCCTGATGATGATGATATCATGATGATGATATCCTGATGATGATGATATCATGATGATATCATGATGATGATGATGATGATATCATGATGATGATGATATCATGATGATGATGATGATGATATCATGATGATGATGATGATATCATGATATGATGATGATGATGATATTATGATGATGATATCATGATATGATGATGATGATGATGATATTATGATGATATCATGATGATGATATGATGATGATGATGACATCCTGATGATGATGATATCATGATGATGATGATGATATCATGATGATGATGATGATGATATCATGATGATGATGATGATATCATGATGATGATGATATCATGATGATGATGATATCATGATGATGATATCATGATGATGATGATATCATGATGATGATATCATGATGATGATATCATGATGATGATATCATGATGATGATATCATGATGATGATGATGATGATGATATCATGATGATGATGATATCGATAATGATATCGATGATGATATCATGATGATGATATCCTGATGATGATGATATCGTGATGATGATATCATGATGATGATATCGATGATGATATCATGATGATGATATCGATGATGATATCATGATGATGATATCGATGATGATATCATGATGATGATGATGATGATATCATGATGATGATGATATCATGATGATGATATCATGATGATGATGATGATGATATCATGATGATGATGATATCATGATGATGATGATGATATCATGATGATGATGATGATGATATCATGATGATGATGATATCATGATGATGATATCATGATGATGATGATGATGATATCATGATGATGATGATATCATGATGATGATGATGATGATGATATCATGAAGATGATGATGATGATGATATCATGATGATGATGATGATGATATCATGATGATGATGATGATGATATCATGATGATGATATCATGATGATGATATCATGATGATGATGATGATGATATCATGATGATGATGATGATGATATCATGATGATGATATCATGATGATGATGATGATGATATCATGATGATGATATCATGATGATGATGATGATGATATCATGATGATGATGATGATGATATCATGATGATGATGATGATGATATCATGATGATGATATCATGATGATGATATCATGATGATGATATCATGATGATGATATCATGATGATGATGATGATGATATCATGATGATGATATCATGATGATGATGATGATGATATCATGATGATGATGATATGATGATGATGATGATGATGATGATGATGATGATATCATGATGATGATGATATCATGATGATGATGATGATATCATGATGATGATATCATGATGATGATATCATGATGATGATATCATGATGATGATATCATGATGATATCATGATGATGATGATGATATCATGATGATGATCATGATGATGATATCATGATGATGATGATATCGATGATGATGATGATGATGATATCATGATGATGATATCCTGATGATGATGATATCATGATGATGATATCATGATGATGATATCCTGATGATGATGATATCGATGATGATGATGATGATGATGATGATATCATGATGATGATATCCTGATGATGATGATATCATGATGATGATATCATGATGATGATATCCTGATGATGATGATATCATGATGATGATATCCTGATGATGATGATATCATGATGATATCATGATGATATGATGATGATGATGATATCATGATGATGATGATGATATCATGATGATGATGATGATATCATGATATGATGATGATATCATGATATGATGATGATATTATGATGATGATATCATGATATGATGATGATGATGATGATGATGATATTATGATGATATCATGATGATGATATGATGATGATGATGATATCCTGATGATGATGATATCATGATGATGATGATGATATCATGATGATGATGATGATATCATGATGATGATGATGATATCATGATGATGATGATGATATCATGATGATGATGATATCATGATGATGATGATGATGATGATGATGATGATATCATGATGATATCATGATGATGATGATATCATGATGATGATGATGATGATGATGATATCATGATGATGATGATGATGATGATATCATGATGATGATATCATGATGATGATGATATCATGATGATGATGATATCATGATGATGATGATGATGATGATGATGATGATATCATGATGATGATGATATCATGATGATGATGATATCATGATGATGATATCATGATGATGATGATGATATCATGATGATGATGATGATGATGATATGATGATGATGATGATATCATGATGATGATATCATGATGATGATATCATGATGATGATATCATGATGATGATATCATGATGATGATGATATCATGAAGATGATGATATCATGATGATGATGATATCATGATGATGATGATGATGATATCATGATGATGATAATGATGATGATATCATGATGATGATGATGATGATGATATCATGATGATGATGATGATGATATCATGATGATGATGATGATGATATCATGATGATGATGATGATGATATCATGATGATGATGATGATGATGATATCATGATGATGATGATGATGATGATGATGATGAGATGATGATGATGATGATGATGATGATGAGATGATGATGATGATGATATCATGATGATGATGATGATGATGATGATGATATCATGATGATGATGATGATATCATGATGATGGTAAGATGATGATGATGATGATGATATTATGATGATGATATCATGATGATGATGATGATGAATATATCATGATGATGATATCATGATGATGATGATGATATCATGATGATGATATCATGATGATGATGATGATGATATCATGATGATGATATCATGATGATGATGATGATGATATCATGATGATGATATCATGATGATGATGATGATGATGATATCATGATGATGATGATATCATGATGATGATATCATGATGATGATGATGATGATATCATGATGATGATGATATCATGATGATGATGATGATGATGATATCATGAAGATGATGATGATGATGATGATATCATGATGATGATGATGATGATATCATGATGATGATATCATGATGATGATGATGATGATGATGATATAATGATGATGATATCATGATGATGATGATATCATGATGATGATGATGATGATGATATCATGATGATGATGATATCATGATGATGATGATGATGATGTCATGATGATGATGATGATATCATGATATGATGATGATGATATTATGATGATGATATCATGATATGATGATGATGATGATGATGATATTATGATGATATCATGATGATGATATGATGATGATGATGATGATATCCTGATGATGATGATATCATGATGATGATGATGATATCATGATGATGATGATGATATCATGATGATGATGATGATATCATGATGATGATGATATCATGATGATGATGATGATATGATGATGATGATGATATCATGATGATGATGATATCATGATGATGATGATATCATGATGATGATGATGATGATGATGATGATATCATGATGATGATGATGATGATATCATGATGATGATGATGATGATGATGATATCATGATGATGATGATGATGATATCATGATGATGATATCATGATGATGATATCATGATGATGATGATATCATGATGATGATGATATCATGATGATGATATCATGATGATGATATCATGATGATGATGATGATATTATGATGATGATGATGATGTTGATATCATGATGATGATGATATCGATGATGATGATGATGATGATGATGATGATATCATGATGATGATATCCTGATGATGATGATATCCTGATGATGATGATATCATGATGATGATATCCTGATGATGATGATATCATGATGATATCATGATGATGATGATGATGATATCATGATGATGATGATATCATGATGATGATGATGATGATGATATCATGATGATGATGATGATATCATGATATGATGATGATGATGATATTATGATGATGATATCATGATATGATGATGATGATGATGATATTATGATGATATCATGATGATGATATGATGATGATGATGACATCCTGATGATGATGATATCATGATGATGATGATGATATCATGATGATGATGATGATGATATCATGATGATGATGATGATGATATCATGATGATGATGATATCATGATGATGATGATATCATGATGATGATGATGATGATGATGATGATATCATGATGATGATGATATCATGATGATGATGATATCATGATGATGATGATGATATCATGATGATGATATCATGATGATGATATCATGATGATGATATCATGATGATGATGATATCATGATGATGATATCATGATGATGATATCATGATGATGATGATGATGATGATATCATGATGATGATGATATCGATAATGATATCGATGATGATATCATGATGATGATATCCTGATGATGATGATATCGTGATGATGATATCGATGATGATATCATGATGATGATATCGATGATGATATCATGATGATGATATCGATGATGATATCATGATGATGATATCGATGATGATATCATGATGATGATGATGATGATATCATGATGATGATGATATCATGATGATGATATCATGATGATGATGATGATGATATCATGATGATGATGATATCATGATGATGATGATGATATCATGATGATGATGATGATGATATCATGATGATGATGATATCATGATGATGATATCATGATGATGATGATGATGATATCATGATGATGATGATATCATGATGATGATGATGATGATGATATCATGAAGATGATGATGATGATGATATCATGATGATGATGATGATGATATCATGATGATGATGATGATGATATCATGATGATGATATCATGATGATGATATCATGATGATGATATCATGATGATGATATCATGATGATGATGATGATGATATCATGATGATGATATCATGATGATGATGATGATGATATCATGATGATGATATCATGATGATGATGATGATGATATCATGATGATGATGATGATGATATCATGATGATGATGATGATGATATCATGATGATGATATCATGATGATGATATCATGATGATGATATCATGATGATGATGATGATGTTATCATGATGATGATATCATGATGATGATGATATCATGATGATGATGATATGATGATGATGATGATGATGATGATGATGATATCATGATGATGATGATATCATGATGATGATGATGATATCATGATGATGATATCATGATGATGATATCATGATGATGATATCATGATGATGATATCATGATGATATCATGATGATGATGATGATATCATGATGATGATCATGATGATGATATCATGATGATGATGATATCGATGATGATGATGATGATGATGATGATATCATGATGATGATATCCTGATGATGATGATATCATGATGATGATATCATGATGATGATATCATGATGATGATGATATCGATGATGATGATGATGATGATGATGATATCATGATGATGATATCCTGATGATGATGATATCATGATGATGATATCATGATGATGATATCCTGATGATGATGATATCATGATGATGATATCCTGATGATGATGATATCATGATGATATCATGATGATATGATGATGATGATGATATCATGATGATGATGATGATATCATGATGATGATGATGATATCATGATATGATGATGATATCATGATATGATGATGATATTATGATGATGATATCATGATATGATGATGATGATGATGATATTATGATGATATCATGATGATGATATGATGATGATGATGATATCCTGATGATGATGATATCATGATGATGATGATGATATCATGATGATGATGATGATATCATGATGATGATGATGATATCATGATGATGATGATGATATCATGATGATGATGATATCATGATGATGATGATGATGATGATGATGATGATATCATGATGATATCATGATGATGATGATATCATGATGATGATGATGATGATGATATCATGAAGATGATGATGATGATGATGATATCATGATGATGATGATGATGATATCATGATGATGATATCATGATGATGATGATGATGATGATGATATAATGATGATGATATCATGATGATGATGATATCATGATGATGATGATGATGATGATATCATGATGATGATGATATCATGATGATGATGATGATGTCATGATGATGATGATGATATCATGATATGATGATGATGATATTATGATGATGATATCATGATATGATGATGATGATGATGATGATATTATGATGATATCATGATGATGATATGATGATGATGATGATGATATCCTGATGATGATGATATCATGATGATGATGATGATATCATGATGATGATGATGATATCATGATGATGATGATGATATCATGATGATGATGATATCATGATGATGATGATGATATGATGATGATGATGATATCATGATGATGATGATATCATGATGATGATGATATCATGATGATGATGATGATGATGATGATGATATCATGATGATGATGATGATGATATCATGATGATGATGATGATGATGATGATATCATGATGATGATGATGATGATATCATGATGATGATATCATGATGATGATATCATGATGATGATGATATCATGATGATGATGATATCATGATGATGATATCATGATGATGATATCATGATGATGATGATGATATTATGATGATGATGATGATGTTGATATCATGATGATGATGATATCGATGATGATGATGATGATGATGATGATGATATCATGATGATGATATCCTGATGATGATGATATCCTGATGATGATGATATCATGATGATGATATCCTGATGATGATGATATCATGATGATATCATGATGATGATGATGATGATATCATGATGATGATGATATCATGATGATGATGATGATGATGATATCATGATGATGATGATGATATCATGATATGATGATGATGATGATATTATGATGATGATATCATGATATGATGATGATGATGATGATATTATGATGATATCATGATGATGATATGATGATGATGATGACATCCTGATGATGATGATATCATGATGATGATGATGATATCATGATGATGATGATGATGATATCATGATGATGATGATGATGATATCATGATGATGATGATATCATGATGATGATGATATCATGATGATGATGATGATGATGATGATGATATCATGATGATGATGATATCATGATGATGATGATATCATGATGATGATGATGATATCATGATGATGATATCATGATGATGATATCATGATGATGATATCATGATGATGATGATATCATGATGATGATATCATGATGATGATATCATGATGATGATGATGATGATGATATCATGATGATGATGATATCGATAATGATATCGATGATGATATCATGATGATGATATCCTGATGATGATGATATCGTGATGATGATATCGATGATGATATCATGATGATGATATCGATGATGATATCATGATGATGATATCGATGATGATATCATGATGATGATATCGATGATGATATCATGATGATGATGATGATGATATCATGATGATGATGATATCATGATGATGATATCATGATGATGATGATGATGATATCATGATGATGATGATATCATGATGATGATGATGATATCATGATGATGATGATGATGATATCATGATGATGATGATATCATGATGATGATATCATGATGATGATGATGATGATATCATGATGATGATGATATCATGATGATGATGATGATGATGATATCATGAAGATGATGATGATGATGATATCATGATGATGATGATGATGATATCATGATGATGATGATGATGATATCATGATGATGATATCATGATGATGATATCATGATGATGATATCATGATGATGATATCATGATGATGATGATGATGATATCATGATGATGATATCATGATGATGATGATGATGATATCATGATGATGATATCATGATGATGATGATGATGATATCATGATGATGATGATGATGATATCATGATGATGATGATGATGATATCATGATGATGATATCATGATGATGATATCATGATGATGATATCATGATGATGATGATGATGTTATCATGATGATGATATCATGATGATGATGATATCATGATGATGATGATATGATGATGATGATGATGATGATGATGATGATATCATGATGATGATGATATCATGATGATGATGATGATATCATGATGATGATATCATGATGATGATATCATGATGATGATATCATGATGATGATATCATGATGATATCATGATGATGATGATGATATCATGATGATGATCATGATGATGATATCATGATGATGATGATATCGATGATGATGATGATGATGATGATGATATCATGATGATGATATCCTGATGATGATGATATCATGATGATGATATCATGATGATGATATCATGATGATGATGATATCGATGATGATGATGATGATGATGATGATATCATGATGATGATATCCTGATGATGATGATATCATGATGATGATATCATGATGATGATATCCTGATGATGATGATATCATGATGATGATATCCTGATGATGATGATATCATGATGATATCATGATGATATGATGATGATGATGATATCATGATGATGATGATGATATCATGATGATGATGATGATATCATGATATGATGATGATATCATGATATGATGATGATATTATGATGATGATATCATGATATGATGATGATGATGATGATATTATGATGATATCATGATGATGATATGATGATGATGATGATATCCTGATGATGATGATATCATGATGATGATGATGATATCATGATGATGATGATGATATCATGATGATGATGATGATATCATGATGATGATGATGATATCATGATGATGATGATATCATGATGATGATGATGATGATGATGATGATGATATCATGATGATATCATGATGATGATGATATCATGATGATGATGATGATGATGATGATATCATGATGATGATGATGATGATGATGATGATATCATGATGATGATATCATGATGATGATGATATCATGATGATGATGATATCATGATGATGATGATGATGATGATGATGATGATATCATGATGATGATGATATCATGATGATGATGATATCATGATGATGATATCATGATGATGATGATGATATCATGATGATGATGATGATGATATGATGATGATGATGATATCATGATGATGATATCATGATGATGATATCATGATGATGATATCATGATGATGATATCATGATGATGATGATATCATGAAGATGATGATATCATGATGATGATGATATCATGATGATGATGATGATGATATCATGATGATGATGATGATGATGATGATATCATGATGATGATGATGATGATGATATCATGATGATGATGATGATGATATCATGATGATGATGATGATGATATCATGATGATGATGATGATGATGATATCATGATGATGATGATGATGATGATGATGATGATGATGAGATGATGATGATGATGATGATGATGAGATGATGATGATGATGATGATGATATCATGATGATGATGATGATGATGATATCATGATGATGATGATGATATCATGATGATGATGATGATATCATGATGATGGTAAGATGATGATGATGATGATGATATTATGATGATGATATCATGATGATGATGATGATGAATATATCATGATGATGATATCATGATGATGATGATGATATCATGATGATGATATCATGATGATGATGATGATGATATCATGATGATGATATCATGATGATGATGATGATGATGATATCATGATGATGATATCATGATGATGATGATGATGATGATATCATGATGATGATGATATCATGATGATGATATCATGATGATGATGATGATGATATCATGATGATGATGATATCATGATGATGATGATGATGATGATATCATGAAGATGATGATGATGATGATGATATCATGATGATGATGATGATGATATCATGATGATGATATCATGATGATGATGATGATGATGATGATATAATGATGATGATATCATGATGATGATGATATCATGATGATGATGATGATGATGATATCATGATGATGTTGATGATGATATCATGATGATGATATCATGATGATGATATCATGATGATGATATCATGATGATGATGATGATGATGATGATATAATGATGATGATATCATGATGATGATGATATCATGATGATGATGATGATGATATCATGATGATGATGATGATGATATCATGATGATGATATCATGATGATGATATCATGATGATGATATCATGATGATGATATCATGATGATGATATCATGATGATGATATCATGATGATGATGATGATGATATCATGATGATGATATCATGATGATGATGATGATGATATCATGATGATGATATCATGATGATGATATCATGATGATGATATTATGATGATGATGATGATGATGATATCATGATGATGATATCATGATGATGATGATGATGATGATATCATGATGATGATGATGATGATGATGATATCATGATGATGATGTTGATGATGATGATGATGATGATGATATCATGATGATGATGATGATGATGATGATGATGATATCATGATGATGATGATGATGATATCATGATGATGATATCATGATGATGATGATATCGATGATGATGATGATGATGATATCATGATGAAGATATCCTGATGATGATGATATCATGATGATGATATCATGATGATGATGATATCGATGATGATGATGATGATGATGATGATATCATGATGATGATATCCTGATGATGATATCATGATGATGATATCATGATGATGATATCATGATGATGATGATATCATGAAGATGATGATATCATGATGATGATGATATCATGATGATGATGATGATGATATCATGATGATGATGATGATGATGATGATATCATGATGATGATGATGATGATGATATCATGATGATGATGATGATGATATCATGATGATGATGATGATGATATCATGATGATGATGATGATGATGATATCATGATGATGATGATGATGATGATGATGATGATGATGAGATGATGATGATGATGATGATGATGAGATGATGATGATGATGATGATGATATCATGATGATGATGATGATGATGATATCATGATGATGATGATGATATCATGATGATGATGATGATATCATGATGATGGTAAGATGATGATGATGATGATGATATTATGATGATGATATCATGATGATGATGATGATGAATATATCATGATGATGATATCATGATGATGATGATGATATCATGATGATGATATCATGATGATGATGATGATGATATCATGATGATGATATCATGATGATGATGATGATGATGATATCATGATGATGATATCATGATGATGATGATGATGATGATATCATGATGATGATGATATCATGATGATGATATCATGATGATGATGATGATGATATCATGATGATGATGATATCATGATGATGATGATGATGATGATATCATGAAGATGATGATGATGATGATGATATCATGATGATGATGATGATGATATCATGATGATGATATCATGATGATGATGATGATGATGATGATATAATGATGATGATATCATGATGATGATGATATCATGATGATGATGATGATGATGATATCATGATGATGTTGATGATGATATCATGATGATGATATCATGATGATGATATCATGATGATGATATCATGATGATGATGATGATGATGATGATATAATGATGATGATATCATGATGATGATGATATCATGATGATGATGATGATGATATCATGATGATGATGATGATGATATCATGATGATGATATCATGATGATGATATCATGATGATGATATCATGATGATGATATCATGATGATGATATCATGATGATGATATCATGATGATGATGATGATGATATCATGATGATGATATCATGATGATGATGATGATGATATCATGATGATGATATCATGATGATGATATCATGATGATGATATTATGATGATGATGATGATGATGATATCATGATGATGATATCATGATGATGATGATGATGATGATATCATGATGATGATGATGATGATGATGATATCATGATGATGATGTTGATGATGATGATGATGATGATGATATCATGATGATGATGATGATGATGATGATGATGATATCATGATGATGATGATGATGATATCATGATGATGATATCATGATGATGATGATATCGATGATGATGATGATGATGATATCATGATGAAGATATCCTGATGATGATGATATCATGATGATGATATCATGATGATGATGATATCGATGATGATGATGATGATGATGATGATATCATGATGATGATATCCTGATGATGATGATATCATGATGATGATATCCTGATGATGATGATATCATGATGATATCATGATGATGATGATGATGATATCATGATGATGATGATATCATGATGATGATGATGATATCATGATGATGATGATGATATCATGATGATGGTAAGATGATGATGATGATGATGATATTATGATGATGATATCATGATGATGATGATGATGAATATATCATGATGATGATATCATGATGATGATGATGATATCATGATGATGATATCATGATGATGATGATGATGATATCATGATGATGATATCATGATGATGATGATGATGATGATATCATGATGATGATGATGATATCATGATGATGGTAAGATGATGATGATGATGATGATATTATGATGATGATATCATGATGATGATGATGATGAATATATCATGATGATGATATCATGATGATGATGATGATATCATGATGATGATATCATGATGATGATGATGATGATATCATGATGATGATATCATGATGATGATGATGATGATGATATCATGATGATGATATCATGATGATGATGATGATGATGATATCATGATGATGATGATATCATGATGATGATATCATGATGATGATGATGATGATATCATGATGATGATGATATCATGATGATGATGATGATGATGATATCATGAAGATGATGATGATGATGATGATATCATGATGATGATGATGATGATATCATGATGATGATATCATGATGATGATGATGATGATGATGATATAATGATGATGATATCATGATGATGATGATATCATGATGATGATGATGATGATGATATCATGATGATGTTGATGATGATATCATGATGATGATATCATGATGATGATATCATGATGATGATATCATGATGATGATGATGATGATGATGATATAATGATGATGATATCATGATGATGATGATATCATGATGATGATGATGATGATATCATGATGATGATGATGATGATATCATGATGATGATATCATGATGATGATATCATGATGATGATATCATGATGATGATATCATGATGATGATATCATGATGATGATATCATGATGATGATGATGATGATATCATGATGATGATATCATGATGATGATGATGATGATATCATGATGATGATATCATGATGATGATATCATGATGATGATATTATGATGATGATGATGATGATGATATCATGATGATGATATCATGATGATGATGATGATGATGATATCATGATGATGATGATGATGATGATGATATCATGATGATGATGTTGATGATGATGATGATGATGATGATATCATGATGATGATGATGATGATGATGATGATGATATCATGATGATGATGATGATGATATCATGATGATGATATCATGATGATGATGATATCGATGATGATGATGATGATGATATCATGATGAAGATATCCTGATGATGATGATATCATGATGATGATATCATGATGATGATGATATCGATGATGATGATGATGATGATGATGATATCATGATGATGATATCCTGATGATGATGATATCATGATGATGATATCCTGATGATGATGATATCATGATGATATCATGATGATGATGATGATGATATCATGATGATGATGATATCATGATGATGATGATGATATCATGATGATGATGATATTATGATGATGATATCATGATATGATGATGATGATGATGATGATGATGATATTATGATGATATCATGATGATGATATGATGATGATGATGATATCCTGATGATGATGATATCATGATGATGATGATGATATCATGATGATGAAGATGATATCATGATGATTATGATGATGATATCATGATGATGATGATATCATGATGATGATGATGATGATGATGATGATGATGATATGATGATGATGATGATGATGATATCATGATGATGATGATGATATCATGATGATGATGATATCATGATGATGATGATGATGATGATATCATGATGATGATGATGATGATGATATCATGATGATGATGATATCATGATGATGATATCATGATGAGGATGATGATGATATCATGATGATGATATCATGATGAGGATGATGATGATATCATGATGATGATGATGATATCATGATGATGATGATGATGATGATGATATGATGATGATGATGATGATATCATGATGATGATGATATCATGATGATGATGATATCATGATGATGATATCATGATGATGATATCATGATGATGATGATATCATGATGATGATGATATCATGATGATGATGATATCATGATGATGATATCATGATGATGATATCATGATGATGATGATATGATGATATGATGATGATGATATCATGATGATGATGATATCATGAAGATGATGATATCATGATGATGATGATATCATGATGATGATGATGATGATGATGATATCATGATGATGATGATGATGATATCATGATGATGATGATGATGATGATATCATGATGATGATGATGATATCATGATGATGATGATGATGATGATATCATGATGATGATGATGATGATATCATGATGATGATATCATGATGATGATGATGATGATGATATCATGATGATGGTAAGATGATGATGATGATGATGATATTATGATGATGATATCATGATGATGATGATGATGATGATATCATGATGATGATGATGATATCATGATGATGATGATGATGATGATATCATGATGATGATGATGATGATGATGATGATGATGATGATATCATGATGATGATATCATGATGATGATATCATGATGATGATGATGATGATGATATCATGATGATGGTAAGATGATGATGATGATGATGATATTATGATGATGATATCATGATGATGATGATGATGATGATATCATGATGATGATATCATGATGATGATATCATGATGATGATGATATCATGATGATGATATCATGATGATGATGATGATGATATCATGATGATGATGATGATGATATCATGATGATGATATCATGATGATGATGATGATGATGATGATGATGATGATATCATGATGATGATGATGATATCATGATGATGATATCATGATGATGATGATGATGATATTATGATGATGATATCATGATGATGATGATGATGATATCATGATGATGATGATGATGATGATGATGATATCATGATGATGATGATGATGATGATATCATGATGATGATATCATGATGATGATGATGATGATGATATCATGATGATGATATCATGATGATGATGATGATATCATGATGATGATATCATGATGATGATATCATGATGATGATATCATGATGATGATATCATGATGATGATATCATGATGATGATGATGATATCATGATGTTGAATGTGATATCATGATGATTATGATGATATCATGATGATGATGATGATGATATCATGATGATGATGATGATATCATGATGATGATGATGATATCATGATGATGATATCATGATGATGATGATGATGATATCATGATGATGATGATATCATGATGATGATATCATGATGATGATGATATCATGATGATGATGATGATGATGATGATGATGATATCATGATGATGATATCATGATGATGATATCATGATGATGATATCATGATAATGATGATATCATGATGATGATATCATGATGATGATATCATGATGATGATATCATGATGATGATGATATCATGATGATGATATCATGATGATGATATCATGATGATGATATCATGATGATGATGATGATGATATCATGATGATGATGATATCATGATGATGATATCATGAAGATGATGATGATGATGATATCATGATGATGATGATGATGATATCATGATGATGATGATGATGATGATATCATGATGATGATATCATGATGATGATATCATGATGATGATGATGATGATGATATCATGATGATGATATCATGATGATGATGATGATGATATCATGATGATGATATCATGATGATGATGATGATGATATCATGATGATGATGATGATGATATCATGATGATGATATCATGATGATGATGATGATGATATCATGATGATGATATCATGATGATGATGATGATGATAGCATGATGATGATGATGATGATAGCATGATGATGATGATGATGATGATGATATCATGATGATGATGATGATGATGATGATGATGATGATATCATGATGATGATGATGATGATATCATGATGATGATGATGATGATGATATCATGATGATTATATCATGATGATGATATCATGATGATGATGATATCGATGATGATGATGATGATGATGATATCATGATGATGATGATATCCTGATGATGATGATATCATGATGATGATATCATGATGATGATGATATCATGATGATGATGATATCATGATGATGATGATGATATCATGATGATGATGATGATATGATGATGATGATGATATTATGATGATGATATCATGATATGATGATGATGATGATGATATTATGATGATATCATGATGATGATATGATGATGATGATGATGATATCCTGATGATGATGATATGATGATGATGATGATGATGATATCATGATGATGATGATGATGATGATGATGATGATGATGATGATGATGATATCATGATGATGATATCATGATGATGATGATATCATGATGATGATGATGATGATATCATGATGATGATGATATCATGATGATGATGATATCATGATGATGATGATGATGATATCATGATGATGATGATATCATGATGATGATATCATGATGATGATGATATGATGATATGATGATGATGATATCATGATGATGATGATATCATGAAGATGATGATATCATGATGATGATGATATCATGATGATGATGATGATATCATGATGATGATGATGATGATGATATCATGATGATGATGATGATGATGATATCATGATGATGATGATGATGATGATATCATGATGATGATGATGATGATATCATGATGATGATGATGATGATGATATCATGATGATGATGATGATGATGATATCATGATGATGATGATGATGATATCATGATGATGATGATGATGATGATGATATCATGATGATGGTAAGATGATGATGATGATGATGATATTATGATGATGATATCATGATGATGATGATATCATGATGATGATATCATGATGATGATGATGATATCATGATGATGATATCATGATGATGATGATGATGATGATATCATGATGATGATGATGATGATGATGATATCATGATCATGGTAAGATGATGATGATGATGATGATATCATGATGATGATGATGATGATGATGATATCATGATGATGGTAAGATGATGATGATGATGATGATGATGATATTATGATGATGATATCATGATGATGATGATGATGATGATATCATGATGATGATATCATGATGATGATATCATGATGATGATGATGATATCATGATGATGATGATGATGATATTATGATGATGATATCATGATGATGATGATGATGATATCATGATGATGATATCATGATGATGATGATGATGATGATGATGATGATGATGATATCATGATGATGATGATGATATCATGATGATGATGATGATGATATCATGATGATGATGATATCATGATGATGATGATGATATGATGATGATATCATGATGTTGATGATATCATGATGATGATGATGATATTATGATGATGATATCGATGATGATGATGATGATGTTGATGATGATGATGATGATATGATGATGATGATATCCTGATGATGATGATATCATGATGATGATATCCTGATGATGATGATATCATGATGATGATGATGATGATGATATCATGATGATGATGATGATGATGATATCCTGATGATGATGATATCATGATGATGATATCCTGATGATGATGATATCATGATGATGATGATGATGATGATGATATCATGATGATGATGATGATGATATCATGATGATGATGATGATGATATCATGATGATGATGATGATGATGATGATATCATGATGATGATGATGATGATGATATCATGATGATGATGATATCATGATGAAATCATGATGATGATGATGATATCATGATGATGATGATATCATGATGATGATGATGATGATATCATGATGATGATGATGATGATATCATGATGATGATGATATCATGATGATGATGATATCATGATGATGATATCGATGATGATGATGATGATGATGATATCATGATGATGATATCCTGATGATGATGATATCATGATGATGATATCCTGATGATGATGATATCATGATGATGATATCCTGATGATGATGATATCATGATGATATCATGATGATGATGATGATGATGATATCATGATGATGATGATATCATGATGATGATGATGATATCATGATGATGATGATGATGATGATGATATCATGATGATGATGATATCGATGATGATGATGATGATGATGATGATGATGATGATGATGATGATATCATGATGATGATATGATGATGATGATGATATCATGATGATGATGTTCTGATGATGATGATATCATGATGATGATATCCTGATGATGATGATATCATGATGATGATATCCTGATGATGATGATATCATGATGATATCATGATGATATCATGATGATGATGATGATATCATGATGATGATGATATCATGATGATGATGATGATATCATGATGATGATGATGATATCATGATGATGATGATGATATCATGATATGATGATGATGATATTATGATGATGATATCATGATATGATGATGATGATGATGATGATGATATTATGATGATATCAAGATGATGATATGATGATGATGATGATATCCTGATGGTGATGATATGATGATGATGATGATGATGATATCATGATGATGATGATGATGATATGATGATGATGATGATGATATCATGATGATGATGATATCATGATGATGATGATATCATGATGATGATGATATCATGATGATGATATCATGATGATGATGATGATATTATGATGATGATGATGATGATATCATGATGATGATGATGATGATATCATGATGATGATATCATGATGATGATGATGATGATATCATGATGATGATATCATGATGATGATGATGATGATGTCATGATGATGATGATGTCATGATGATGATGATGATGATATCATGATGATGATGATATAATGATGATGATGATGATATCATGATGATGATGATGATGATATCATGATGATGATATCATGATGATGATATCATGATTGATGATGATGATATCATGATGATGATATCATGATGATGATATCATGATGATGATATCATGATGATGATGATATCATGATGATGATATCATGATGATGATGATGATATCATGATGATGATGATATCGATGATGATATCATGATGATGATATCGATGATTATATCATGATGATGATATCCTGATGATGATGATATCATGATGATGATGATGATATCGATGATGATATCATGATGATGATATCGATGATGATATCATGATGATGATATCATGATGATGATGATGATGATATCATGATGATGATATCATGATGATGATGATGATGATATCATGATGATGATGATATCATGATGATGATGATGATGATGATATCATGATGATGATATCATGATGATGATATCATGATGATGATATCATGATGATGATGATGATATCATGATGATGATGATATCATGATGATGATGATGATATCATGAAGATGATGATGATGATGATATCATGATGATGATGATGATGATATCATGATGATGATGATGATGATATCATGATGATGATATCATGATGATGATATCATGATGATGATGATGATGATGATATCATGATGATGATGATGATGATATCATGATGATGATATCATGATGATGATATCATGATGATGATGATGATGATGATATCATGATGATGATATCATGATGATGATGATGATGATATCATGATGATGATGATGATGATATCATGATGATGATGATGATGATATCATGATGATGATGATGATGATATCATGATGATGATATCATGATGATGATGATGATGATGATGATATCATGATGATGATGATGATGATAGCATGATGATGATGATGATATCATGATGATGATGATGATGATGATGATATCATGATGATGATGATGATGATGATGATGATGATATCATGATGATGATGATGATGATGATGATGATATCATGATGATTATATCATGATGATGATATCATGATGATGATGATATCGATGATGATGATGATATCGATGATGATATCATGATGATGATGATGATGATGATGATGATATCATGATGATGATATCCTGATGATGATGATATCGATGATGATGATGATGATGATGATGATATCATGATGATGATGATGATGATGATGATGATATCATGATGATGATATCCTGATGATGATGATATCATGATGATGATATCCTGATGATGATGATATCATGATGATATCATGATGATGATGATGATGATATCATGATGATGATGATATCATGATGATGATGATGATATCATGATGATGATGATGATATGATGATGATGATGATATTATGATGATGATATCATGATATGATGATGATGATGATGATGATATTATGATGATATCATGATGATGATATGATGATGATGATGATGATATCCTGATGATGATGATATCATGATGATGATGATGATATCATGATGATGATGATGATATCATGATGATTATGATGATGATATCATGATGATGATGATATCATGATGATGATGATATCATGATGATGATGATATCATGATGATGATGATGATGATGATGATATTATGATGATATCAAGATGATGATATGATGATGATGATGATATCCTGAAGGTGATGATATGATGATGATGATGATGATGATATCATGATGATGATGATGATGATATGATGATGATGATGATGATATCATGATGATGATGATATCATGATGATGATGATATCATGATGATGATGATATCATGATGATGATATCATGATGATGATGATGATATTATGATGATGATGATGATGATATCATGATGATGATGATGATGATATCATGATGATGATATCATGATGATGATGATGATGATATCATGATGATGATATCATGATGATGATGATGATGATGTCATGATGATGATGATGTCATGATGATGATGATGATGATATCATGATGATGATGATATAATGATGATGATGATGATATCATGATGATGATGATGATGATATGATGATGATGATATCATGATGATGATATCATGATTGATGATGATGATATCATGATGATGACATCATGATGATGATATCATGATGATGATATCATGATGATGATGATATCATGATGATGATATCATGATGATGATGATATCGATGATGATATCATGATGATGATGATATCGATGATGATATCATGATGATGATATCGATGATTATATCATGATGATGATATCCTGATGATGATGATATCATGATGATGATGATGATGATATCGATGATGATATCATGATGATGATATCGATGATGATATCATGATGATGATATCATGATGATGATGATGATGATATCATGATGATGATATCATGATGATGATGATGATGATATCATGATGATGATGATATCATGATGATGATGATGATGATGATATCATGATGATGATATCATGATGATGATATCATGATGATGATGATGATATCATGATGATGATGATATCATGATGATGATGATGATATCATGAAGATGATGATGATGATGATATCATGATGATGATGATGATATCATGATGATGATGATGATGATATCATGATGATGATGATGATGATATCATGATGATGATATCATGATGATGATATCATGATGATGATGATGATGATGATATCATGATGATGATGATGATGATATCATGATGATGATATCATGATGATGATATCATGATGATGATATCATGATGATGATGATGATGATGATATCATGATGATGATATCATGATGATGATGATGATGATATCATGATGATGATGATGATGATATCATGATGATGATGATGATGATATCATGATGATGATGATGATGATATCATGATGATGATATCATGATGATGATGATGATGATGATGATATCATGATGATGATGATGATGATAGCATGATGATGATGATGATGATATCATGATGATGATGATGATGATGATGATATCATGATGATGATGATGATGATGATGATGATGATGATGATATCATGATGATGATGATGATGATGATATCATGATGATTATATCATGATGATGATATCATGATGATGATGATATCGATGATGATGATGATGATGATGATATCATGATGATGATGATGATGATGATGATGATATCATGATGATGATATCCTGATGATGATGATATCGATGATGATGATGATGATGATGATGATGATATCATGATGATGATGATGATGATGATGATGATATCATGATGATGATATCCTGATGATGATGATATCATGATGATGATATCCTGATGATGATGATATCATGATGATATCATGATGATGATGATGATGATATCATGATGATGATGATATCATGATGATGATGATGATATCATGATGATGATGATGATATGATGATGATGATGATATTATGATGATGATATCATGATATGATGATGATGATGATGATGATATTATGATGATATCATGATGATGATATGATGATGATGATGATGATATCCTGATGATGATGATATCATGATGATGATGATGATATCATGATGATGATGATGATATCATGATGATTATGATGATGATATCATGATGATGATGATATCATGATGATGATGATATCATGATGATGATGATATCATGATGATGATGATGATGATGATATCATGATGATGATGATGATGATATCATGATGATGATGATATCATGATGATGATATCATGATGAGGATGATGATGATATCATGATGATGATATCATGATGAAGATGATGATGATATCATGATGATGATATCATGATGATGATGATGATGATATCATGATGAGGATGATGATGATATCATGATGATGATGATGATATCATGATGATGATGATGATGATGATGATATGATGATGATGATGATGATGATATCATGATGATGATGATGATGATGATGATGATATCATGATGATGATGATATCATGATGATGATGATGATGATGATGATGATGATGATGATATCATGATGATGATATCATGATGATGATGATATGATGATATTATGATGATGATATCATGATGATGATGATATCATGAAGATGATGATATCATGATGATGATGATGATGATATCATGATGATGATGATGATATCATGATGATGATGATGATGATATCATGATGATGATGATATCATGATGATGATGATATCATGATGATGATGATGATGATGATATCATGATGATGATGATGATGATATCATGATGATGATGATATCATGATGATGATATCATGATGAGGATAATGATGATATCATGATGATGATATCATGATGAAGATGATGATGATATCATGATGATGATATCATGATGATGATGATGATGATGATATCATGATGAGGATGATGATGATATCATGATGATGATGATGATATCATGATGATGATGATGATGATGATGATGATATGATGATGATGATGATGATATCATGATGATGATGATGATGATGATGATGATATCATGATGATGATGATATCATGATGATGATGATGATGATGATGATGATGATGATATCATGATGATGATATCATGATGATGATGATATGATGATATTATGATGATGATATCATGATGATGATGATATCATGAAGATGATGATATCATGATGATGATGATGATGATATCATGATGATGATGATGATATCATGATGATGATGATGATGATATCATGATGATGATGATGATGATGATGATGATGATATCATGATGATGATATCATGATGATGATGATGATGATGATATTATGATGATGATATCATGATGATGATGATGATGATGATATCATGATGATGATATCATGATGATGATGATGATATCATGATGATGATATCATGATGATGATATCATGATGATGATGATGATGATGATATCATGATGATGGTAAGATGATGATGATGATGATGATATTATGATGATGATATCATGATGATGATGATGATGATGATATCATGATGATGATATCATGATGATGATGATGATATCATGATGATGATGATGATGATATTATGATGATGATATCATGATGATGATGATATCATGAAGATGATGATATCATGATGATGATGATGATGATATCATGATGATGATGATGATATCATGATGATGATGATGATGATATCATGATGATGATGATGATGATGATGATGATGATATCATGATGATGATATCATGATGATGATGATGATGATGATATTATGATGATGATATCATGATGATGATGATGATGATGATATCATGATGATGATATCATGATGATGATGATGATATCATGATGATGATATCATGATGATGATATCATGATGATGATGATGATGATGATGATATCATGATGATGGTAAGATGATGATGATGATGATGATATTATGATGATGATATCATGATGATGATGATGATGATGATATCATGATGATGATATCATGATGATGATGATGATATCATGATGATGATGATGATGATATTATGATGATGATATCATGATGATGATGATGATGATATCATGATGATGATATCATGATGATGATGATG
>CM069862.1:155944803-156109803 GCA_036172795.1 Pelodytes ibericus | reverse complement strand
GATATGATGATGATGATGATGATATCCTGATGGTGATGATATCATGATGATGATGATGATGATATCATGATGATGACGATGATGGTATGATGATGATGATGATGATATCATGATGATGATATCATGATGATGATGATATCATGATGATGATGATATCATGATGATGATGATATCATGATGATGATGATGATATTATGATGATGATGATGATGATATCATGATGATGATGATGATGATGATATCATGATGATGATATCATGATGATGATGATATCATGATGATGATGATGATGATGATGATATCATGATGATGATGATGATGATATCATGATGATGATGATATCATGATGATGATATCATGATGAGGATGATGATGATATCATGATGATGATATCATGATGAAGATGATGATGATATCATGATGATGATATCATGATGATGATGATGATGATATCATGATGAGGATGATGATGATATCATGATGATGATGATGATATCATGATGATGATGATGATGATGATGATATGATGATGATGATGATGATGATATCATGATGATGATGATGATGATGATGATGATATCATGATGATGATGATATCATGATGATGATGATGATGATGATGATGATGATGATGATATCATGATGATGATGATATCATGATGATGATGATGATGATGATGATGATGATGATGATATCATGATGATGATATCATGATGATGATGATATGATGATATTATGATGATGATATCATGATGATGATGATATCATGAAGATGATGATATCATGATGATGATGATGATGATATCATGATGATGATGATGATATCATGATGATGATGATGATGATATCATGATGATGATGATATCATGATGATGATGATATCATGATGATGATGATATCATGATGATGATGATGATGATGATATCATGATGATGATGATGATGATATCATGATGATGATGATATCATGATGATGATATCATGATGAGGATGATGATGATATCATGATGATGATATCATGATGAAGATGATGATGATATCATGATGATGATATCATGATGATGATGATGATGATGATATCATGATGAGGATGATGATGATATCATGATGATGATGATGATATCATGATGATGATGATGATGATGATGATGATATGATGATGATGATGATGATATCATGATGATGATGATGATGATGATGATGATATCATGATGATGATGATATCATGATGATGATGATGATGATGATGATGATGATGATATCATGATGATGATATCATGATGATGATGATATGATGATATTATGATGATGATATCATGATGATGATGATATCATGAAGATGATGATATCATGATGATGATGATGATGATATCATGATGATGATGATGATATCATGATGATGATGATGATGATATCATGATGATGATGATGATGATGATATCATGATGATGATATCATGATGATGATGATGATGATGATATTATGATGATGATATCATGATGATGATGATGATGATGATATCATGATGATGATATCATGATGATGATGATGATATCATGATGATGATATCATGATGATGATATCATGATGATGATGATGATGATGATGATATCATGATGATGGTAAGATGATGATGATGATGATGATATTATGATGATGATATCATGATGATGATGATGATGATGATATCATGATGATGATATCATGATGATGATGATGATATCATGATGATGATGATGATGATATTATGATGATGATATCATGATGATGATGATGATGATATCATGATGATGATATCATGATGATGATGATGATGATGATGATGATATCATGGTGATGATGATGATATCATGATGATGATATCATGATGATGATGATGATGATATCATGATGATGATATCATGATGATGATGATGATATGATGATGATATCATGATGTTGATGATATCATGATGATGATGATGATGATATTATGATGATGATATTGATGATGATGATGATGATGATGATGATGATATGATGATGATGATATCCTGATGATGATGATATCATGATGATGATATCCTGATGTTGATGATATCATGATGATGATATCCTGATGATGATGATATCATGATGATGATGATGATGATGATGATATCATGACGATGATGATGATGATGATGATATCATGACGATGATGATGATGATGATGATATCATGATGATGATGATGATGATATCATGATGATGATGATGATGATATCATGATGATGATGATATCATGATGATGATGATATCATGATGAAATCATGATGATGATGATGATATCATGATGATGATGATATCATGATGATGATGATGATGATATCATGATGATGATGATGATGATATCATGATGATGATGATATCATGATGATGATATCGATGATGATGATGATGATGATGATGATGATATCATGATGATGATATCCTGATGATGATGATATCCTGATGATGATATCCTGATGATGATGATATCATGATGATGATATCCTGATGATGATGATATCATGATGATATCATGATGATGATGATGATGATGATGATATCATGATGATGATGATATCATGATGATGATGATGATATCATGATGATGATGATGATGATGATGATGATGATATCATGATGATGATGATATCGATGATGATGATGATGATGATGATGATATCATGATGATGATATGATGATGATGATGATATCATGATGATGATGTTCTGATGATGATGATATCATGATGATGATGTCCTGATGATGATGATATCATGATGATGATATCCTGATGATGATGATATCATGATGATATCATGATGATATCATGATGATATCATGATGATATCATGATGATGATGATGATGATATCATGATGATGATGATATCATGATGATGATGATGGTATCATGATGATGATGATGATATCATGATGATGATGATGATATCATGATGATGATGATGATATCATGATATGATGATGATGATATCATGATGATGATGATGGTATCATGATGATGATGATGATATCATGATGATGATGATGATATCATGATGATGATATCATGATATGATGATGATGATATTATGATGATGATATCATGATATGATGATGATGATGATGATGATGATGATGATGATGATATTATGATGATATCAAGATGATGATATGATGATGATGATGATATCCTGATGGTGATGATATCATGATGATGATGATGATATCATGATGATGATGATGATGATATGATGATGATGATGATGATATCATGATGATGATGATATCATGATGATGATGATATCATGATGATGATGATATCATGATGATGATATCATGATGATGATGATGATATTATGATGATGATGATGATGATATCATGATGATGATGATGATGATGATATCATGATGATGATATCATGATGATGATGATGATGATATCATGATGATGATGATGATGATGATGATGATGTCATGATGATGATGATGATGATGTCATGATGATGATGATGATGATGATATCATGATGATGATGATGATATCATGATGATGATGATGATGATATCATGATGATGATATCATGATGATGATATCATGATGATGATATCATGATTGATGATGATGATATCATGATGATGATATCATGATGATGATATCATGATGATGATGATGATATGATGATGATGATGATGATGATGATATCATGATGATGATATCCTGATGATGATGATATCATGATGATGATATCCTGATGATGATGATATCATGATGATGATATCCTGATGATGATGATATCATGATGATATCATGATGATGATGATGATGATGATATCATGATGATGATGATATCATGATGATGATATCATGATGATGATGATGATGATGATGATATCATGATGATGATGATATCGATGATGATGATGATGATGATGATATGATGATGATGATGATATCATGATGATGATGTTCTGATGATGATGATATCATGATGATGATATCCTGATGATGATGATATCATGATGATGATATCCTGATGATGATGATATCATGATGATATCATGATGATATCATGATGATGATGATGATGATATCATGATGATGATGATATCATGATGATGATGATGATATCATGATGATGATGATGATATCATGATGATGATGATGATATCATGATGATGATGATGATGATATCATGATATGATGATGATGATATTATGATGATGATATCATGATATGATGATGATGATGATGATGATGATGATGATATTATGATGATATCAAGATGATGATATGATGATGATGATGATGATATCCTGATGGTGATGATATCATGATGATGATGATGATGATATCATGATGATGATGATGATGATATGATGATGATGATGATGATATCATGATGATGATATCATGATGATGATGATATCATGATGATGATGATATCATGATGATGATGATATCATGATGATGATGATGATATTATGATGATGATGATGATGATATCATGATGATGATGATGATGATGATATCATGATGATGATATCATGATGATGATGATGATGATGATATCATGATGATGATATCATGATGATGATGATGATGATGTCATGATGATGATGATGATGATGTCATGATGATGATGATGATGATATCATGATGATGATGATATCATGATGATGATGATGATATCATGATGATGATGATGATGATATCATGATGATGATATCATGATGATGATATCATGATGATGATATCATGATGATGATATCATGATGATGATGATATCATGATGATGATGATATCATGATGATGATATCATGATGATGATGATATCATGATGATGATATCATGATGATGATGATGATATCATGATGATGATGATATCGATGATTATATCATGATGATGATATCCTGATGATGATGATATCCTGATGATGATGATATCATGATGATGATGATGATGATGATATCGATGATGATATCATGATGATGATATCGATGATGATATCATGATGATGATATCCTGATGATGATGATATCATGATGATGATGATATCATGATGATTATGATGATGATATCATGATGATGATATCATGATGATGATGATGATGATATCATGATGATGATGATATCATGATGATGATGATGATGATGATATCATGATGATGATATCATGATGATGATGATGATATCATGATGATGATGATATCATGATGATGATATCATGATGATGATGATGATGATATCATGATGATGATGATGATGATATCATGATGATGATATCATGATGATGATATCATGATGATGATATCATGATGATGATATTATGATGATGATATCATGATGATGATGATGATGATATCATGATGATGATGATGATGGTATGATGATGATGATGATGATGATGATGATGATGATATCATGATGATGATGATATCATGATGATGATGATGATGATATCATGATGATGATGATGATGATATCATGATGATGATGATATGATGATGATGATGATGATATCATGATGATGATGATATCATGATGATGATGATGATATCATGATGATGATGATGATGATATCATGATGATGATGATGATGATGATATCATGATGATGATGATGATGATGATGATATCATGATGATGATGATGATGATATCATGATGATGATGATGATGATGATATCATGATGATGATATCATGATGATGATATCATGATGATGATATCATGATGATGATATGATGATGATATCATGATGATATCATGATGATGATATCATGATAATGATATGATGATGATATCATGATGATATCATGATGATGATGATGATATCATGATGATGATGATATCATGATGATGATGATGATGATGATATCATGATGATGATGATGATGATGATGATGATATCATGATGATGATGATGATGATGATAGCATGATGATTATGATGATGATATCATGATGATGATATCATGATGATGATGATATCATGATGATGATATCATGATGATGATATCATGATGATGATATCATGATGATGATATCATGATGATATCATGATGATGATATCATGATGATATCATGATGATGATGATGATATCATGATATGATGATGATGATATTATGATGATGATATCATGATATGATGATGATGATGATGATGATGATGATATTATGATGATATCAAGATGATGATATGATGATGATGATGATGATATCCTGATGGTGATGATATCATGATGATGATGATGATGATATCATGATGATGATGATGATGATATGATGATGATGATGATGATATCATGATGATGATATCATGATGATGATGATATCATGATGATGATGATATCATGATGATGATGATATCATGATGATGATGATGATATTATGATGATGATGATGATGATATCATGATGATGATGATGATGATATCATGATGATGATGATATCATGATGATGATGATGATATCATGATGATGATGATGATGATATCATGATGATGATGATGATGATGATATCATGATGATGATGATGATGATGATGATATCATGATGATGATGATGATGATGATATCATGATGATGATGATGATATCATGATGATGATATCATGATGATGATATCATGATGATGATATCATGATGATGATATGATGATGATATCATGATGATATCATGATGATGATATCATGATAATGATATGATGATGATATCATGATGATATCATGATGATGATGATGATATCATGATGATGATGATATCATGATGATGATGATGATGATGATGATATCATGATGATGATGATGATGATGATGATATCATGATGATGATGATGATGATGATATCATGATGATTATGATGATGATATCATGATGATGATATCATGATGATGATGATATCATGATGATGATATCATGATGATGATATCATGATGATGATATCATGATGATATCATGATGATGATATCATGATGATATCATGATGATGATGATGATATCATGATATGATGATGATGATATTATGATGATGATATCATGATATGATGATGATGATGATGATGATGATGATGATATTATGATGATATCAAGATGATGATATGATGATGATGATGATGATATCCTGATGGTGATGATATCATGATGATGATGATGATGATATCATGATGATGATGATGATGATATGATGATGATGATGATGATATCATGATGATGATATCATGATGATGATGATATCATGATGATGATGATATCATGATGATGATGATATCATGATGATGATGATATCATGATGATGATGATGATATTATGATGATGATGATGATGATATCATGATGATGATGATGATGATATCATGATGATGATATCATGATGATGATGATGATGATATCATGATGATGATATCATGATGATGATGATGATGATGTCATGATGATGATGATGATGATGTCATGATGATGATGATGATGATATCATGATGATGATGATATCATGATGATGATGATGATATCATGATGATGATGATGATGATATCATGATGTTGATATCATGATGATGATATCATGATGATGATATCATGATGATGATGATATCATGATGATGATGATATCATGATGATGATATCATGATGATGATGATATCATGATGATGATATCATGATGATGATGATGATATCATGATGATGATGATATCGATGATGATATCATGATGATGATATCGATGATTATATCATGATGATGATATCCTGACGATGATGATATCCTGATGATGATGATATCATGATGATGATGATGATGATGATATCGATGATGATATCATGATGATGATATCGATGATGATATCATGATGATGATATCCTGATGATGATGATATCATGATGATGATGATGATGATATCATGATGATTATGATGATGATATCATGATGATGATATCATGATGATGATGATGATGATATCATGATGATGATGATATCATGATGATGATGATGATGATGATATCATGATGATGATATCATGATGATGATATCATGATGATGATGATATCATGATGATGATGATATCATGATGATGATATCATGATGATGATATCATGATGATGATGATGATGATATCATGATGATGATATCATGATGATGATATCATGATGATGATATCATGATGATGATATTATGATGATGATATCATGATGATGATGATGATGATATTATGATGATGATATCATGATGATGATGATGATGATGATATCATGATGATGATGATGATGGTATGATGATGATGATGATGATGATGATGATATCATGATGATGATGATATCATGATGATGATGATGATGATATCATGATGATGATGATGATGATATCATGATGATGATGATGATGATGATGATATCATGATGATGATGATATGATGATGATGATGATATCATGATGATGATGATATCATGATGATGATGATGATATCATGATGATGATGATATCATGATGATGATGATGATATCATGATGATGATGATGATGATGATATCATGATGATGATGATGATGATGATATCATGATGATGATGATGATGATATGATGACGATGATGATGATGATATCATGATGATGATGATATCATGATGATGATATCATGATGATGATGATGATATCATGATGATGATGATGATATGATGATATCATGATGATGATATCATGATGATGATATCATGATGATGATATCATGATGATGATGATATCATGATGATGATGATATCATGATGATATGATGATGATGATGATATCATGATGATGATATCATGATGATGATATCATGAAGATGATGATATGATGATATGATGATGATGATATCATGATGATGATGATATCATGAAGATGATGATATCATGATGATGATGATATCATGATGATGATGATGATGATATCATGATGATGATGATGATGATGATGATGATATCATGATGATGATGATGATGATGATATCATGATGATGATGATGATGATGATATCATGATGATGATGATGATGATGATGATATCATGATGATGATGATGATGATGATGATGATGATGATGATGATGATGATGATGAGATGATGATGATGATGAGATGATGATGATGATGATATCATGATGATGATGATGATGATGATATCATGATGATGATATCATGATGATGATATCATGATGATGATATCATGATGATGATATCATGATGATGGTAAGATGATGATGATGATGATGATATTATGATGATGATATCATGATGATGATGATGATGATATCATGATGATGATATCATGATGATGATGATGATGATGATATCATGATGATGATATCATGATGATGATGATGATGATATCATGATGATGATATCATGATGATGATGATGATGATATCATGATGATGATATCATGATGATGATATCATGATGATGATGATGATGATGATGATATCATGATGATGATGATGATGATATCATGATGATGATATCATGATGATGATGATATCATGATGATGATGATGATGATGATATCATGATGATGATATCATGATGATGATGATGATGATATCATGATGATGATGATGATGATATCATGATGATGATATCATGATGATGATGATGATGATATCATGATGATGATATCATGATGATGATGATGATGATGATATAATGATGATGATATCATGATGATGATGATGATGATGATATCATGATGATGATGATGATGATATCATGATGATGATGATGATGATATCATGATGATGATATCATGATGATGATATCATGATGATGAAATCATGATGATGATGATGATGATATCATGATGATGATATCATGATGATGATGATGATGATGATATCATGATGATGATATCATGATGATGATATCATGATGATGATGATGATGATATCATGATGATGATATCATGATGATGATGATGATGATATCATGATGATGATATCATGATGATGATGATGATAGCATGATGATGATGATGATGATGATGATATCATGATGATGATGATGATGATGATGATGATGATGATGATGATGATGATGATATCATGATGATGATGATGATGATGATGATGATATCATGATGATGATGATGATGATGATGATGATATCATGATGATGATATCATGATGATGATATCATGATGATGATATCATGATGATGATGATATCGATGATGATGATGATGATGATGATATCATGATGATGATATCCTGATGATGATGATATCATGATGATTATATCCTGATGATGATGATATCATGATGATGATATCATGATGATGATGATATCGATGATGATGATGATGATGATGATGATATCATGATGATGATATCCTGATGATGATGATATCATGATGATGATATCCTGATGATGATGATATCATGATGATATCATGATGATGATGATGATGATATCATGATGATGATGATATCATGATGATGATGATGATATCATGATGATGATGATGATATGATGATGATGATGATATTATGATGATGATATCATGATATGATGATGATGATGATGATATTATGATGATATCATGATGATGATATGATGATGATGATGATATCCTGATGATGATGATATCATGATGATGATGATGATGATATCATGATGATGAAGATGATATCATGATGATTATGATGATGATATCATGATGATGATGATATCATGATGATGATGATATCATGATGATGATGATGATGATGATGATGATATCATGATGATGATGATGATATCATGATGATGATGATGATGATGATATCATGATGATGATGATATCATGATGATGATATCATGATGATGATGATGATATCATGATGATGATATCATGATGAGGATGATGATGATATCATGATGATGATGATGATATCATGATGATGATGATGATGATGATGATGATATGATGATGATGATGATGATATCATGATGATGATATCATGATGATGATGATATCATGATGATGATGATATCATGATGATGATGATATCATGATGATGATATCATGATGATGATATCATGATGATGATGATATCATGATGATGATGATGATATCATGATGATGATGATGATGATAATATCATGATGATGATGATGATGATGATATCATGATGATGATGATGATGATATCATGATGATGATGATGATGATGATATCATGATGATGATATCATGATGATGATATCATGATGATGATATGATGATGATATCATGATGATATCATGATGATGATATCATGATAATGATATGATGATGATATCATGATGATATCATGATGATGATGATGATATCATGATGATGATGATATCATGATGATGATGATGATGATGATGATGATATCATGATGATGATGATGATGATATCATGATGATGATGATGATGATGATGATATCATGATGATGATGATGATGATGATATCATGATGATGATGATGATATCATGATGATGATATCATGATGATGATGATATCATAATGATGATATCATGATGATGATATCATGATGATGATATCATGATGATGATATCATGATGATATCATGATGATGATGATGATATCATAATGATGATGATATCATGATGATGATGATGATATCGATGATGATGATGATGATGATGATATCCTGATGATGATGATATCATGATGATGATATCCTGATGATGATGATATCATGATGATGATATCCTGATGATGATGATATCATGATGATGATGATGATGATATGATGATGATGATATCATGATATGATGATGATGATGATGATGATGATGATGATATTATGATGATATCATGATGATGATATCCTGATGATGATGATGATGATATCCTGATGATGATGATATCATGATGATGATGATGATATCATGATGATGATGATGATATCATGATAATTATGATGATGATATCATGATGATGATGATATCATGATGATGATGATATCATGATGATGATGATATGATGATGCTGATGATGATGATATCATGATGATGATGATATCATGATGATGATGATATCATGATGATGATGATGATGATGATGATATCATGATGATGATGATGATGATATCATGATGATGATGATGATGATGATATCATGATGATGATATCATGATGAGGATGATGATGATATCATGATGATGATATCATGATGATGATGATATCATGATGATGATATCATGATGATGATATCATGATGATGATGATGATGATGATGATATGATGATGATGATGATGATGATATCATGATGATGATGATATCATGATGATGATATCATGATGATGATGATGATATCATGATGATGATGATGATATGATGATATCATGATGATGATATCATGATGATGATATCATGATGATGATATCATGATGATGATGATATCATGATGATGATGATATCATGATGATATGATGATGATGATGATATCATGATGATGATATCATGATGATGATATCATGATGATGATATCATGATGATGATATCATGATGATGATGATGATGATGATGATATGATGATGATGATGATGATGATATCATGATGATGATGATATCATGATGATGATATCATGATGATGATGATGATATCATGATGATGATGATGATATGATGATATCATGATGATGATATCATGATGATGATATCATGATGATGATATCATGATGATGATGATATCATGATGATGATGATATCATGATGATATGATGATGATGATGATATCATGATGATGATATCATGATGATGATATCATGATGATGATATCATGAAGATGATGATATCATGATATGATGATGATGATATCATGATGATGATGATATCATGAAGATGATGATATCATGATGATGATGATATCATGATGATATGATGATGATGATGATATCATGATGATGATATCATGATGATGATATCATGAAGATGATGATATGATGATATGATGATGATGATATCATGATGATGATGATATCATGAAGATGATGATATCATGATGATGATGATATCATGATGATGATGATGATGATGATATCATGATGATGATGATGATGATGATATCATGATGATGATGATGATGATGATGATGATATCATGATGATGATGATGATGATGATGATATCATGATGATGATGATGATGATGATATCATGATGATGATGATGATGATGATGATGATGATGATGATGATGATGAGATGATGATGATGATGATGATGATGAGATGATGATGATGATGATATCATGATGATGATGATGATGATGATATCATGATGATGATATCATGATGATGATATCATGATGATGGTAAGATGATGATGATGATGATGATATTATGATGATGATATCATGATGATGATGATGATGATATCATGATGATGATATCATGATGATGATGATGATGATATCATGATGATGATATCATGATGATGATATCATGATGATGATGATGATGATATCATGATGATGATATCATGATGATGATGATGATGATATCATGATGATGATATCATGATGATGATGATGATGATATCATGATGATGATATCATGATGATGATGATGATATCATGATGATGATGATGATGATGATGATATCATGATGATGATATCATGATGATGATGATGATGATATCATGATGATGATGATATCATGATGATGATGATGATGATGATATCATGATGATGATATCATGATGATGATGATGATGATATCATGATGATGATATCATGATGATGATGATGATGATATCATGATGATGATATCATGATGATGATGATGATGATATAATGATGATGATATCATGATGATGATGATGATGATATCATGATGATGATGATGATGATATCATGATGATGATGATGATGATATCATGATGATGATGATGATGATATCATGATGATGATATCATGATGATGATGATGATGATATCATGATGATGATATCATGATGATGATATCATGATGATGATATCATGATGATGATATCATGATGATGATATCATGATGATGATATCATGATGATGATGATGATGATATCATGATGATGATATCATGATGATGATGATGATGATAGCATGATGATGATGATGATGATGATGATATCATGATGATGATGATGATGATGATGATGATGATGATGATGATGATGATATGATGATGATGATGATGATGATGATGATGATGATGATATCATGATGATGATGATGATGATGATGATATCATGATGATGATATCATGATGATGATATCATGATGATGATATCATGATGATGATGATGATGATGATGATGATGATGATGATGATGATGATATGATGATGATGATGATGATGATGATGATGATGATGATATCATGATGATGATGATGATGATGATGATATCATGATGATGATATCATGATGATGATATCATGATGATGATATCATGATGATGATGATATCGATGATGATATCATGATGATGATGATATCGATGATGATGATGATGATGATGATATCATGATGATGATGATGATGATGATATCATGATGATGATATCATGATGATGATGATATCGATGATGATGATGATGATGATGATGATATCATGATGATGATATCCTGATGATGATGATATCATGATGATGATATCCTGATGATGATGATATCATGATGATATCATGATGATGATGATGATGATATCATGATGATGATGATATCATGATGATGATGATGATATCATGATGATGATGATGATATGATGATGATGATGATATTATGATGATGATATCATGATATGATGATGATGATGATGATATTATGATGATATCATGATGATGATATGATGATGATGATGATATCCTGATGATGATGATATCATGATGATGATGATGATGATGATATCATGATGATGAAGATGATATCATGATGATTATGATGATGATATCATGATGATGATGATATCATGATGATGATGATATCATGATGATGATGATGATGATGATGATGATGATGATATCATGATGATGATGATGATGATGATATCATGATGATGATGATATCATGATGATGATATCATGATGAGGATGATGATGATATCATGATGATGATATCATGATGAGGATGATGATGATATCATGATGATGATGATGATATCATGATGATGATGATGATGATGATGATGATGATATCATGATGATGATATCATGATGATGATGATATCATGATGATGATATCATGATGATGATATCATGATGATGATGATATCATGATGATGATGATATCATAATGATGATATCATGATGATGATGATATGATGATATGATGATGATATCATGATGATGATGATATCATGAAGATGATGATATCATGATGATGATGATATTATGATGATGATGATGATGATGATGATATCATGATGATGATGATGATGATGATGATATCATGATGATGATGATATCATGATGATGATGATATCATGAAGATGATGATATCATGATGATGATGATGATATGATGATGATGATGATGATGATGATGATATCATGATGATGATGATGATGATGATGATATCATGATGATGATGATGAAATCATGATGATGATGATGATGATGATATCATGATGATGATGATGATGATGATATCATGATGATGATATCATGATGATGATGATATCATGATGATGATGATATCATGATGATGATATCATGATGATGATGATGATGATGATGATGATATCATGATGATGATGATGATGATGATGATATCATGATGATGATGATGAAATCATGATGATGATGATGATGATGATATCATGATGATGATGATGATGATGATATCATGATGATGATATCATGATGATGATGATATCATGATGATGATGATATCATGATGATGATATCATGATGATGATGATGATGAAATTATGATGATGATATCATGATGATGATGATATCATGATGATGATATCATGATGATGATGATGATGATGATGATGATGATGATATCATGATGATGATGATGATATCATGATGATGATGATGATATCATGATGATGATATCATGATGATGATATCATGATGATGATGATGATGATATCATGATGATGATATCATGATGATGATATCATGATGATGATATCATGATGATGATGATGATATCATGATGATGATGATGATGATGATGATGATGATGATGATGATATCATGATGATGATGATGATGATGATGATGATATCATGATGATGATGATGATGATATTATGATGATGATATCATGATGATGATGATGATGATATCATGATGATGATATCATGATGATGATATCATGATGATGATGATGATATCATGATGATGATGATGATGATGATATCATGATGATGATATCATGATGATGATATCATGATGATGATATCATGATGATGATGATGATGATGATGATGATATCATGATGATGATGATGATATCATGATGATGATATCATGATGATGATGATATTATGATGATGATATCATGATGATGATGATGATGATATCATGATGATGATATCATGATGATGATATCATGATGATGATGATGATGATGATGATATCATGATGATGATATCATGATGATGATGATGATGATGATGATATCATGATGATGATATCATGATGATGATATCATGATGATGATGATGATATCATGATGATGATGATGATATCATGATGATGATGATGATATCATGATGATGATGATGATATCATGATGATGATATCATGATGATGATGATGATGATATCATGATGATGATGATATCATGATGATGATATCATGATGATGATGATATCATGATGATGATGATATCATGATGATGATGATATCATGATGATGATATCATGATGATGATATCATGATGATGATGATATCATGATGATGATGATGATATCATGATGATGATATCCTGATGATGATGATATCATGATGATGATGATATCATGATGATGATATCATGATGATGATATCCTGATGATGATGATATCATGATGATGATGATATCATGATGATGATATCATGATGATGATATCATGATGATGATGATATCATGATGATGATGATATCATAATGATGATATCATGATGATGATGATATGATGATGATGATGATATCATGATGATGATGATATCATGATGATGATGATGATATCATGATGATGATATCATGATGATGATGATGATGATATCATGATGATGATGATATCATGATGATGATATCATGATGATGATGATATCATGATGATGATGATATCATGATGATGATGATATCATGATGATGATATCATGATGATGATATCATGATGATGATGATATCATGATGATGATGATGATATCATGATGATGATATCATGATGATGATGATATCGATGATGATGATGATGATGATGATGATGATGATATCATGATGATGATATCCTGATGATGATGATATCATGATGATGATGATATCATGATGATGATATCATGATGATGATATCATGATGATGATGATATCATGATGATGATGATATCATAATGATGATATCATGATGATGATGATATGATGATATGATGATGATATCATGATGATGATGATATCATGAAGATGATGATATCATGATGATGATGATATTATGATGATATCATGATGATGATGATATCATGATGATGATGATATCATGAAGATGATGATATCATGATGATGATGATATCATGATGATGATGATATCATGATGATGATGATATCATGAAGATGATGATGATGATGATGATATCATGATGATGATGATGAAATCATGATGATGATGATGATGATGATGATATCATGATGATGATGATGATGATATCATGATGATGATATCATGATGATGATGATATCATGATGATGATATCATGATGATGATGATGATGAAATTATGATGATGATATCATGATGATGATGATGATGATGATGATATCATGATGATGATATCATGATGATGATGATGATGATGATGATGATGATGATATCATGATGATGATGATGATATCATGATGATGATATCATGATGATGATGATGATGATATTATGATGATGATATCATGATGATGATGATGATGATATAATGATGATGATGATGATGATGATATCATGATGATGATGATGATGATGATATCATGATGATGATGATGATGATGATATCATGATGATGATGATATCATGATGATGATGATATCATGATGATGATATCATGATGAGGATGATGATGATATCATGATGATGATATCATGATGAGGATGATGATGATATCATGATGATGATGATGATATCATGATGATGATGATGATGATGATGATGATGATGATGATGATATCATGATGATGATATCATGATGATGATGATATCATGATGATGATGATATCATGATAATGATGATATCATGATGATGATATCATGATGATGATGATATCATGATGATGATGATATCATAATCAACATATACAAAGTGGCAGTGCGCTTATGTGCTGAAAAGTGGATAAAGTGCAATCAGGTAATTTGTGCAGCTTATACAGAGTATGTACCCCGTAGGGCAAATAGAAGAAAAAAACGTTTACACTTACACACAGTCCCTGATGGTATGGGACACAGTAAATGATGTAAGGCAAATCTTGATATAAGACCTCCAAAGAATAGAAGATGGTGATATCATGATATCATGATGATGATGATGATGATGATGATGATGATGATGATATCATGATGATGATGATGATATCATGATGATGATATCATGATGATGATGATGATGATATTATGATGATGATATCATGATGATGATGATGATGATATCATGATGATGATGATGATGATGATATCATGATGATGATGATGATGATGATATCATGATGATGATGATATCATGATGATGATATCATGATGAGGATGATGATGATATCATGATGATGATATCATGATGAGGATGATGATGATATCATGATGATGATATCATGATGATGATGATGATGATGATGATGATGATATCATGATGATGATGATGATATCATGATGATGATATCATGATGATGATGATATTATGATGATGATATCATGATGATGATGATGATGATATCATGATGATGATATCATGATGATGATATCATGATGATGATGATGATGATGATGATATCATGATGATGATATCATGATGATGATGATGATGATGATGATATCATGATGATGATATCATGATGATGATATCATGATGATGATGATGATATCATGATGATGATGATGATATCATGATGATGATGATGATATCATGATGATGATGATGATATCATGATGATGATATCATGATGATGATGATGATGATATCATGATGATGATGATATCATGATGATGATATCATGATGATGATGATATCATGATGATGATGATATCATGATGATGATGATATCATGATGATGATATCATGATGATGATATCATGATGATGATGATATCATGATGATGATGATGATATCATGATGATGATATCCTGATGATGATGATATCATGATGATGATGATATCATGATGATGATATCATGATGATGATATCCTGATGATGATGATATCATGATGATGATGATATCATGATGATGATATCATGATGATGATATCATGATGATGATGATATCATGATGATGATGATATCATAATGATGATATCATGATGATGATGATATGATGATGATGATGATATCATGATGATGATGATATCATGATGATGATGATGATATCATGATGATGATATCATGATGATGATGATGATGATATCATGATGATGATGATATCATGATGATGATATCATGATGATGATGATATCATGATGATGATGATATCATGATGATGATGATATCATGATGATGATATCATGATGATGATATCATGATGATGATGATATCATGATGATGATGATGATATCATGATGATGATATCATGATGATGATGATATCGATGATGATGATGATGATGATGATGATGATGATATCATGATGATGATATCCTGATGATGATGATATCATGATGATGATGATATCATGATGATGATATCATGATGATGATATCATGATGATGATGATATCATGATGATGATGATATCATAATGATGATATCATGATGATGATGATATGATGATATGATGATGATATCATGATGATGATGATATCATGAAGATGATGATATCATGATGATGATGATATTATGATGATATCATGATGATGATGATATCATGATGATGATGATATCATGAAGATGATGATATCATGATGATGATGATATCATGATGATGATGATATCATGATGATGATGATATCATGAAGATGATGATGATGATGATGATATCATGATGATGATGATGAAATCATGATGATGATGATGATGATGATATCATGATGATGATGATGATGATATCATGATGATGATATCATGATGATGATGATATCATGATGATGATATCATGATGATGATGATGATGAAATTATGATGATGATATCATGATGATGATGATGATGATGATGATATCATGATGATGATATCATGATGATGATGATGATGATGATGATGATGATGATATCATGATGATGATGATGATATCATGATGATGATATCATGATGATGATGATGATGATATTATGATGATGATATCATGATGATGATGATGATGATATAATGATGATGATGATGATGATGATATCATGATGATGATGATGATGATGATATCATGATGATGATGATGATGATGATATCATGATGATGATGATATCATGATGATGATGATATCATGATGATGATATCATGATGAGGATGATGATGATATCATGATGATGATATCATGATGAGGATGATGATGATATCATGATGATGATGATGATATCATGATGATGATGATGATGATGATGATGATGATGATGATGATATCATGATGATGATATCATGATGATGATGATATCATGATGATGATGATATCATGATAATGATGATATCATGATGATGATATCATGATGATGATGATATCATGATGATGATGATATCATAATCAACATATACAAAGTGGCAGTGCGCTTATGTGCTGAAAAGTGGATAAAGTGCAATCAGGTAATTTGTGCAGCTTATACAGAGTATGTACCCCGTAGGGCAAATAGAAGAAAAAAACGTTTACACTTACACACAGTCCCTGATGGTATGGGACACAGTAAATGATGTAAGGCAAATCTTGATATAAGACCTCCAAAGAATAGAAGATGGTGATATCATGATATCATGATGATGATGATGATGATGATGATGATGATGATGATATCATGATGATGATGATGATATCATGATGATGATATCATGATGATGATGATGATGATATTATGATGATGATATCATGATGATGATGATGATGATATCATGATGATGATGATGATGATGATATCATGATGATGATGATGATGATGATATCATGATGATGATATCATGATGATGATGATGATGATGATGATGATGATGATATCATGATGATGATATCATGATGATGATGATATCATGATGATGATGATATCATGATGATGATATCATGATGATGATATCATGATGATGATGATATCATGATGATGATGATATCATGATGATGATATCATGATGATGATGATGATGATGATATCATGATGATGATGATGATGATGATATCATGATGATGATGATATCATGATGATGATATCATGATGATGATGATGATATCATGATGATGATGATGATGATGATGATGATGATGATATCATGATGATGATATCATGATGATGATGATATCATGATGATGATGATATCATGATGATGATATCATGATGATGATATCATGATGATGATGATATCATGATGATGATGATATCATAATGATGATATCATGATGATGATGATATGATGATATGATGATGATATCATGATGATGATGATATCATGAAAATGATGATATCATGATGATGATGATATTATGATGATGATGATGATGATGATGATGATATCATGATGATGATGATATCATGATGATGATGATATCATGAAGATGATGATATCATGATGATGATGATATGATGATGATGATGATGATGATGATGATGATATCATGATGATGATGATGATGATGATGATATCATGATGATGATATCATGATGATGATGATGATGATGATGATGATATCATGATGATGATGATGATATCATGATGATGATATCATGATGATGATGATGATGATATTATGATGATGATATCATGATGATGATGATGATGATATCATGATGATGATATCATGATGATATCATGATGATGATATCATGATGATGATGATGATGATGATGATGATGATATCATGATGATGATGATGATATCATGATGATGATATCATGATGATGATGATGATGATATTATGATGATGATATCATGATGATGATGATGATGATATCATGATGATGATATCATGATGATGATATCATGATGATGATGATGATATCATGATGATGATGATGATGATGATATCATGATGATGATATCATGATGATGATGATGATGATGATGATGATGATATCATGATGATGATGATGATGATGATGATGATATCATGATGATGATGATGATGATATTATGATGATGATATCATGATGATGATGATGATGATATCATGATGATGATATCATGATGATGATATCATGATGATGATGATGATATCATGATGATGATGATGATGATGATGATGATATCATGATGATGATATCATGATGATGATGATGATGATGATGATATCATGATGATGATATCATGATGATGATATCATGATGATGATGATGATATCATGATGATGATGATGATATCATGATGATGATGATGATATCATGATGATGATGATGATATCATGATGATGATATCATGATGATCATATCATGATGATGATGATGATGATATCATGATGATGATGATATCATGATGATGATATCATGATGATGATGATATCATGATGATGATGATATCATGATGATGATGATATCATGATGATGATATCATGATGATGATATCATGATGATGATGATATCATGATGATGATGATGATATCATGATGATGATATCATGATGATGATATCATGATGATGATGATATCGATGATGATGATGATGATGATGATATCATGATGATGATATCCTGATGATGATGATATCATGATGATGATGATATCATGATGATGATATCATGATGATGATATCATGATGATGATGATATCATGATGATGATGATATGATGATGATATCATGATGATGATGATATCATGAAGATGATGATATCATGATGATGATGATATCATGAAGATGATGATATCATGATGATGATGATATTATGATGATGATGATGATGATGATGATATCATGATGATGATGATGATGATGATGATGATATCATGATGATGATGATATCATGATGATGATGATATCATGAAGATGATGATATCATGATGATGATGATATCATGATGATGATGATGATGATGATGATGATGATGATGATGATATCATGATGATGATGATATCATGATGATGATGATATCATGAAGATGATGATGATGATGATATCATGATGATGATGATGATGATATCATGATGATGATATCATGATGTTGATGATATCATGATGATGATATCATGATGATGATGATGATGAAATTATGATGATGATATCATGATGATGATGATGATGATGATATCATGATGATGATATCATGATGATGATGATGATGATGATGATGATGATGATATCATGATGATGATGATGATATCATGATGATGATATCATGATGATGATGATGATGATATTATGATGATGATATCATGATGATGATGATGATGATATCATGATGATGATATCATGATGATGATGATGATATCATGATGATGATGATGATGATGATATCATGATGATGATATCATGATGATGATGATGATATCATGATGATGATATCATGATGATGATATCATGATGATGATATCATGATGATGATATCATGATGATGATATCATGATGATGATATCATGATGATGATGATGATATCATGATGATGATGATGATATCATGATGATGATGATGATATCATGATGATGATGATGATATCATGATGATGATATCATGATGATGATGATGATGATATCATGATGATGATGATGATGATATCATGATGATGATGATATCATGATGATGATGATATCATGATGATGATATCATGATGATGATGATATCATGATGATGATGATATCATGATGATGATGATATCATGATGATGATATCATGATGATGATGATATCATGATGATGATGATGATATCATGATGATGATGATGATATCATGATGATGATATCATGATGATGATATCATGATGATTATGATATCGATGATGATGATGATGATGATGATGATATCATGATGATGATATCCTGATGATGATGATATCCTGATGATGATATCCTGATGATGATGATATCATGATGATATCATGATGATGATGATGATGATATCATGATGATGATGATATCATGATGATGATGATGATATCATGATGATGATGATGATATGATGATGATGATGATATTATGATGATGATATCATGATATGATGATGATGATGATGATGTTGATGATATCATGATGATGATATCATGATGATGATGATATCATGATGATGATGATGATATGATGATGATGATGATATTATGATGATGATATCATGATATGATGATGATGATGATGATGATGATATCATGATGATGATATCCTGATGATGATGATATCATGATGATGATATCCTGATGATGATGATATCATGATGATATCATGATGATGATGATGATGATATCATGATGATGATGATATCATGATGATGATGATGATATCATGATGATGATGATGATGATGATGATATCATGATGATGATATCCTGATGATGATGATATCATGATGATGATATCCTGATGATGATGATATCATGATGATATCATGATGATGATGATGATGATATCATGATGATGATGATATCATGATGATGATGATGATATCATGATGATGATGATGATATGATGATGATGATGATGATATTATGATGATGATATCATGATATGATGATGATGATGATGATATTATGATAATATCATGATGATGATATGATGATGATGATGATATCCTGATGATGATGATATCATGATGATGATGATGATGATGATATCATGATGATGAAGATGATATCATGATGATGATGATGATGATATCATGATGATGATGATATCATGATGATGATGATGATGATGATGATGATATCATGATGATGATGATGATATCATGATGATGATGATATCATGATGATGATGATGATGATATCATGATGATGATGATGATGATGATATCATGATGATGATGATATCATGATGATGATATCATGATGATGATATCATGATGAGGATGATGATGATATCATGATGATGATGATGATATCATGATGATGATGATGATGATGATGATATGATGATGATGATGATGATATCATGATGATGATGATATCATGATGATGATGATATCATGATGATGATATCATGATGATGATGATATCATGATGATGATGATATCATAATGATGATATCATGATGATGAAGATATGATGATATGATGATGATATCATGATGATGATGATATCATGATGATGATGATATCATGATGATGATATCATGATGATGATGATATCATGATGATGATGATATCATAATGATGATATCATGATGATGAAGATATGATGATATGATGATGATATCATGATGATGATGATATCATGAAGATGATGATATCATGATGATGATGATATCATGATGATGATGATGATGATGATGATATCATGATGATGATGATATCATGATGATGATGATATCATGATGATGATGATATCATGAAGATGATGATATCATGATGATGATGATATCATGATGATGATGATGATGATGATGATGATGATATCATGATGATGATGATGATGATGATGATGATATCATGATGATGATGATGATATCATGATGATGATGATGATGATGATATCATGATGATGATGATGATGATATCATGATGATGATATCATGATGATGATGATATCATGATGATGATATCATGATGATGATGATGATGATATCATGATGATGATATCATGATGATGATGATGATGATGATATCATGATGATGATATCATGATGATGATGATGATGATGATGATGATGATGATGATGATGATATCATGATGATGATGATGATATCATGATGATGATATCATGATGATGATGATGATGATATTATGATGATGATATCATGATGATGATGATGATGATATCATGATGATGATATCATGATGATGATATCATGATGATGATGATGATGATGATGATGATATCATGATGATGATATCATGATGATGATATCATGATGATGATATCATGATGATGATATCATGATGTTGATGATGATATCATGATGATGATGATGATATCATGATGATGATATCATGATGATGATATCATGATGATGATATCATGATGATGATATCATGATGTTGATGATGATATCATGATGATGATGATGATATCATGATGATGATGATGATATCATGATGATGATGATGATATCATGATGATGATGATGATATCATGATGATGATATCATGATGATGATGATGATGATATCATGATGATGATGATATCATGATGATGATGATGATGATATCATGATGATGATATCATGATGAGGATGATGATGATATCATGATGATGATATCATGATGATGATGATGATATGATGATATCATGATGATGATATCATGATGATGATGATGATGATGATGATATGATGATGATGATGATGATGATATCATGATGATGATGATATCATGATGATGATGATGATGATATCATGATGATGATATCATGATGAGGATGATGATGATATCATGATGATGATATCATGATGATGATGATGATATGATGATATCATGATGATGATGATGATGATGATGATGATATGATGATGATGATGATGATGATATCATGATGATGATGATATCATGATGATGATATCATGATGATGATGATGATATCATGATGATGATGATGATATGATGATATCATGATGATGATATCATGATGATGATATCATGATGATGATATCATGATGATGATGATATCATGATGATGATGATATCATGATGATATGATGATGATGATGATGATATCATGATGATGATATCATGATGATGATATCATGAAGATGATGATATGATGATATGATGATGATGATATCATGATGATGATGATATCATGAAGATGATGATATGATGATGATGATGATATCATGATGATGATGATGATGATATCATGATGATGATGATGATGATGATGATGATATCATGATGATGATGATGATGATGATGATGATGATATCATGATGATGATGATGATGATATCATGATGATGATGATGATGGTGATATCATGATGATGATGATGATGATGATGATGATGATGATGATGATGATGATGATGATGATGAGATGATGATGATGATGAGATGATGATGATGATGATATCATGATGATGATGATGATGATGATATCATGATGATGATATCATGATGATGATATCATGATGATGGTAAGATGATGATGATGATGATGATATTATGATGATGATATCATGATGATGATGATGATATCATGATGATGATGATGATATGATGATGATGATGATGATATTATGATGATGATATCATGATATGATGATGATGATGATGATATTATGATGATATCATGATGATGATATGATGATGATGATGATATCCTGATGATGATGATATCATGATGATGATGATGATGATATCATGATGATGAAGATGATATCATGATGATTATGATGATGATATCATGATGATGATGATATCATGATGATGATGATATCATGATGATGATGATGATGATGATATCATGATGATGATGATGATATCATGATGATGATGATGATGATGATATCATGATGATGATGATGATGATGATATCATGATGATGATGATATCATGATGATGATATCATGATGATGATGATATCGATGATGATGATGATGATGATGATGATGATATCATGATGATGATGATGATGATGATGATATCATGATGATGATGATGATGATGATGATATCATGATGATGATGATGATGATGATATCATGATGATGATGATGATGATGATGATGATGATGATGATGATGATGATGATGATGATGAGATGATGATGATGATGATGATGAGATGATGATGATGATGATATCATGATGATGATGATGATGATGATATCATGATGATGATATCATGATGATGATATCATGATGATGGTAAGATGATGATGATGATGATGATATTATGATGATGATATCATGATGATGATGATGATTATATCATGATGATGATATCATGATGATGATGATGATGATATCATGATGATGATATCATGATGATGATGATGATGATATCATGATGATGATATCATGATGATGATGATGATATCATGATGATGATATCATGATGATGATGATGATGATGATATCATGATGATGATGATGATGATATCATGATGATGATATCATGATGATGATGATGATGATATCATGATGATGATGATATCATGATGATGATGATGATGATGATATCATGATGATGATATCATGATGATGATGATGATGATATCATGATGATGATATCATGATGATGATATCATGATGATGAAATCATGATGATGATGATGATGATATCATGATGATGATGATGATGATATCATGATGATGATATCATGATGATGATATCATGATGATGATATCATGATGATGATATCATGATGATGATGATGATGATGATATCATGATGATGATATCATGATGATGATGATGATGATAGCATGATGATGATGATGATGATGATGATATCATGATGATGATGATGATGATGATGATGATGATATCATGATGATGATGATGATGATGATGATGATGATATCATGATGATGATGATGATGATGATGATATCATGATGATGATATCATGATGATGATATCATGATGATGATGATATCGATGATGATGATGATGATGATGATATCATGATGATGATATCCTGATGATGATGATATCATGATGATTATATCCTGATGATGATGATATCATGATGATGATATCATGATGATGATGATATCGATGATGATGATGATGATGATGATGATATCATGATGATGATATCCTGATGATGATGATATCATGATGATGATATCCTGATGATGATGATATCATGATGATATCATGATGATGATGATGATGATATCATGATGATGATGATATCATGATGATGATGATGATATCATGATGATGATGATGATATGATGATGATGATGATATTATGATGATGATATCATGATATGATGATGATGATGATGATATTATGATGATATCATGATGATGATATCCTGATGATGATGATATCATGATGATATCATGATGATGATGATGATGATATCATGATGATGATGATATCATGATGATGATGATGATATCATGATGATGATGATGATATGATGATGATGATGATATTATGATGATGATATCATGATATGATGATGATGATGATGATATTATGATGATATCATGATGATGATATGATGATGATGATGATATCCTGATGATGATGATATCATGATGATGATGATGATGATATCATGATGATGAAGATGATATCATGATGATTATGATGATGATATCATGATGATGATGATATCATGATGATGATGATGATGATGATGATGATGATATCATGATGATGATGATGATATCATGATGATGATGATGATGATGATATCATGATGATGATGATGATGATGATATCATGATGATGATGATATCATGATGATGATATCATGATGAGGATGATGATGATATCATGATGATGATATCATGATGAGGATGATGATGATATCATGATGATGATGATGATATCATGATGATGATGATGATGATGATATGATGATGATGATGATGATGATATCATGATGATGATATCATGATGATGATGATATCATGATGATGATGATATCATGATGATGATATCATGATGATGATATCATGATGATGATGATATCATGATGATGATGATGATATCATGATGATGATGATGATGATGATATCATGATGATGATGATGATGATGATGATATCATGATGATGATGATGATGATGATATCATGATGATGATGATGATGATGATATCATGATGATGATATCATGATGATGATATCATGATGATGATATGATGATGATATCATGATGATATCATGATGATGATATCATGATAATGATATGATGATGATATCATGATGATATCATGATGATGATGATGATATCATGATGATGATGATATCATGATGATGATGATGATGATGATATCATGATGATGATGATGATGATATCATGATGATGATGATGATGATGATGATGATATCATGATGATGATGATGATGATATCATGATGATGATGATGATGATATCATGATGATGATATCATGATGATGATGATATCATAATGATGATATCATGATGATGATATCATGATGATGATATCATGATGATGATATCATGATGATGATATCATGATGATATCATGATGATGATATCATAATGATGATGATATCATGATGATGATGATGATATCGATGATGATGATGATGATGATGATGATATCCTGATGATGATGATATCATGATGATGATATCCTGATGATGATGATATCATGATGATGATATCCTGATGATGATGATATCATGATGATGATGATGATATGATGATGATGATATCATGATATGATGATGATGATGATGATGATGATGATATTATGATGATATCATGATGATGATATCCTGATGAGGATGATGATGATATCCTGATGATGATGATATCATGATGATGATGATGATGATATCATGATGATGATGATATCATGATGATGATGATATCATGATGATGATGATATGATGATGCTGATGATGATGATATCATGATGATGATGATATCATGATGATGATGATATCATGATGATGATGATATCATGATGATGATGATGATGATATCATGATGATGATGATGATGATATCATGATGATGATGATGATGATATCATGATGATGATATCATGATGAGGATGATGATGATATCATGATGATGATATCATGATGATGATGATATCATGATGATGATGATATCATGATGATGATATCATGATGATGATATCATGATGATGATGATGATGATGATGATATGATGATGATGATGATGATGATATCATGATGATGATGATATCATGATGATGATATCATGATGATGATGATGATATCATGATGATGATGATGATATGATGATATCATGATGATGATGATATCATGATGATATGATGATGATGATGATATCATGATGATGATATCATGATGATGATGATATCATGATGATGATGATATCATAATGATGATATCATGATGATGAAGATATGATGATATGATGATGATATCATGATGATGATGATATCATGAAGATGATGATATCATGATGATGATGATATCATGATGATGATGATGATGATGATGATATCATGATGATGATGATGATGATGATGATATCATGATGATGATGATATCATGATGATGATGATATCATGAAGATGATGATATCATGATGATGATGATATCATGATGATGATGATGATGATGATGATGATGATGATATCATGATGATGATGATGATGATGATATCATGATGATGATGATGATATCATGATGATGATGATGATGATGATATCATGATGATGATGATGATGATATCATGGATATCATGATGATGATATCATGATGATGATGATATCATGATGATGATATCATGATGATGATGATGATGATATTATGATGATGATATCATGATGATGATGATGATGATGATATCATGATGATGATATCATGATGATGATGATGATGATGATGATGATGATGATGATATCATGATGATGATGATGATATCATGATGATGATATCATGATGATGATGATGATGATATTATGATGATGATATCATGATGATGATGATGATGATATCATGATGATGATATCATGATGATGATATCATGATGATGATGATGATGATGATGATGATATCATGATGATGATATCATGATGATGATATCATGATGATGATATCATGATGATGATATCATGATGTTGATGATGATATCATGATGATGATGATGATATCATGATGATGATATCATGATGATGATATCATGATGATGATATCATGATGATGATATCATGATGTTGATGATGATATCATGATGATGATGATGATATCATGATGATGATGATGATATCATGATGATGATGATGATATCATGATGATGATGATGATATCATGATGATGATATCATGATGATGATGATGATGATATCATGATGATGATGATATCATGATGATGATGATGATGATATCATGATGATGATATCATGATGAGGATGATGATGATATCATGATGATGATATCATGATGATGATGATGATATGATGATATCATGATGATGATATCATGATGATGATGATGATGATGATGATATGATGATGATGATGATGATGATATCATGATGATGATGATATCATGATGATGATGATGATGATATCATGATGATGATATCATGATGAGGATGATGATGATATCATGATGATGATATCATGATGATGATGATGATATGATGATATCATGATGATGATATCATGATGATGATGATGATGATGATGATATGATGATGATGATGATGATGATGATATCATGATGATGATGATATCATGATGATGATATCATGATGATGATGATGATATCATGATGATGATGATGATATGATGATATCATGATGATGATATCATGATGATGATATCATGATGATGATATCATGATGATGATGATATCATGATGATGATGATATCATGATGATATGATGATGATGATGATATCATGATGATGATATCATGATGATGATATCATGAAGATGATGATATGATGATATGATGATGATGATATCATGATGATGATGATATCATGAAGATGATGATATCATGATGATGATGATATCATGATGATGATGATGATGATATCATGATGATGATGATGATGATGATGATGATATCATGATGATGATGATGATGATGATGATATCATGATGATGATGATGATGATATCATGATGATGATGATGATGATGATATCATGATGATGATGATGATGATGATGATGATGATGATGATGATGATGATGATGATGAGATGATGATGATGATGATGATGATGAGATGATGATGATGATGATATCATGATGATGATGATGATGATGATATCATGATGATGATATCATGATGATGATATCATGATGATGGTAAGATGATGATGATGATGATGATATTATGATGATGATATCATGATGATGATGATGATGATATTATGATGATGATATCATGATGATGATGATGATGATATCATGATGATGATATCATGATGATGATGATGATGATATCATGATGATGATATCATGATGATGATGATGATGATGATATCATGATGATGATATCATGATGATGATGATGATGATGATATCATGATGATGATGATGATGATATCATGATGATGATATCATGATGATGATGATGATGATGATATCATGATGATGATGATATCATGATGATGATGATGATGATGATATCATGATGATGATATCATGATGATGATGATGATGATATCATGATGATGATATCATGATGATGATGATGATGATATCATGATGATGATATCATGATGATGATGATGATGATGATGATGATATAATGATGATGATATCATGATGATGATGATGATGATATCATGATGATGATGATGATGATATCATGATGATGATGATGATGATATCATGATGATGATATCATGATGATGATATCATGATGATGAAATCATGATGATGATGATGATGATATCATGATGATGATGATGATGATATCATGATGATGATATCATGATGATGATATCATGATGATGATATCATGATGATGATATCATGATGATGATGATGATGATATCATGATGATAATATCATGATGATGATGATGATGATAGCATGATGATGATGATGATGATGATGATATCATGATGATGATGATGATGATGATGATATCATGATGATGATGATGATGATGATGATGATGATATCATGATGATGATGATGATGATGATGATATCATGATGATGATATCATGATGATGATATCATGATGATGATATCATGATGATGATGATATCGATGATGATGATGATGATGATGATATCATGATGATGATATCCTGATGATGATGATATCATGATGATTATATCCTGATGATGATGATATCATGATGATGATATCATGATGATGATGATATCGATGATGATGATGATGATGATGATGATATCATGATGATGATATCCTGATGATGATGATATCATGATGATGATATCCTGATGATGATGATATCATGATGATATCATGATGATGATGATGATGATATCATGATGATATCATGATGATGATGATGATATCATGATGATGATGATGATATGATGATGATGATGATATTATGATGATGATATCATGATATGATGATGATGATGATGATGATGATATTATGATGATATCATGATGATGATATCCTGATGATGATGATATCATGATGATATCATGATGATGATGATGATGATATCATGATGATGATGATATCATGATGATGATGATGATATCATGATGATGATGATGATATGATGATGATGATGATGATATTATGATGATGATATCATGATATGATGATGATGATGATGATATTATGATGATATCATGATGATGATATGATGATGATGATGATATCCTGATGATGATGATATCATGATGATGATGATGATGATATCATGATGATGAAGATGATATCATGATGATTATGATGATGATATCATGATGATGATGATATCATGATGATGATGATATCATGATGATGATGATGATGATGATGATGATATCATGATGATGATGATGATATCATGATGATGATGATGATGATGATATCATGATGATGATGATGATGATGATATCATGATGATGATGATATCATGATGATGATATCATGATGATGATGATATCGATGATGATGATGATGATGATGATGATGATATCATGATGATGATGATGATGATGATGATATCATGATGATGATGATGATGATGATGATATCATGATGATGATGATGATGATGATATCATGATGATGATGATGATGATGATGATGATGATGATGATGATGATGATGATGATGATGATGATGAGATGATGATGATGATGATGATGAGATGATGATGATGATGATATCATGATGATGATGATGATGATGATGATATCATGATGATGATATCATGATGATGATATCATGATGATGGTAAGATGATGATGATGATGATGATATTATGATGATGATATCATGATGATGATGATGATGATATCATGATGATGATATCATGATGATGATGATGATGATATCATGATGATGATATCATGATGATGATGATGATGATATCATGATGATGATATCATGATGATGATGATGATGATATCATGATGATGATATCATGATGATGATATCATGATGATGAAATCATGATGATGATGATGATGATATCATGATGATGATATCATGATGATGATGATGATGATATCATGATGATGATGATATCATGATGATGATGATGATGATGATGATATCATGATGATGATATCATGATGATGATGATGATGATATCATGATGATGATATCATGATGATGATATCATGATGATGATATCATGATGATGAAATCATGATGATGATGATGATGATATCATGATGATGATGATGATGATATCATGATGATGATATCATGATGATGATATCATGATGATGATATCATGATGATGATATCATGATGATGATATCATGATGATGATATCATGATGATGATGATGATGATATCATGATGATGATATCATGATGATGATGATGATGATAGCATGATGATGATGATGATGATGATGATATCATGATGATGATGATGATGATGATGATGATGATGATGATGATGATATCATGATGATGATGATGATGATGATGATGATGATATCATGATGATGATGATGATGATGATGATATCATGATGATGATATCATGATGATGATATCATGATGATGATGATATCGATGATGATGATGATGATGATGATATCATGATGATGATATCCTGATGATGATGATATCATGATGATTATATCCTGATGATGATGATATCATGATGATGATATCATGATGATGATGATATCGATGATGATGATGATGATGATGATGATATCATGATGATGATATCCTGATGATGATGATATCATGATGATGATATCCTGATGATGATGATATCATGATGATATCATGATGATGATGATGATGATATCATGATGATGATGATATCATGATGATGATGATGATATCATGATGATGATGATGATATGATGATGATGATGATATTATGATGATGATATCATGATATGATGATGATGATGATGATATTATGATGATATCATGATGATGATATCCTGATGATGATGATATCATGATGATATCATGATGATGATGATGATGATATCATGATGATGATGATATCATGATGATGATGATGATATCATGATGATGATGATGATATGATGATGATGATGATATTATGATGATGATATCATGATATGATGATGATGATGATGATATTATGATGATATCATGATGATGATATGATGATGATGATGATATCCTGATGATGATGATATCATGATGATGATGATGATGATATCATGATGATGAAGATGATATCATGATGATTATGATGATGATATCATGATGATGATGATATCATGATGATGATGATATCATGATGATGATGATGATGATGATGATGATGATATCATGATGATGATGATGATATCATGATGATGATGATGATGATGATATCATGATGATGATGATGATGATGATATCATGATGATGATGATATCATGATGATGATATCATGATGAGGATGATGATGATATCATGATGATGATGATGATATCATGATGATGATGATGATGATGATGATGATGATATGATGATGATGATGATGATGATATCATGATGATGATATCATGATGATGATGATATCATGATGATGATGATATCATGATGATGATATCATGATGATGATATCATGATGATGATGATATCATGATGATGATGATGATATCATGATGATGATGATGATGATGATATCATGATGATGATGATGATGATGATATCATGATGATGATGATGATGATGATGATATCATGATGATGATGATGATGATGATATCATGATGATGATGATGATGATGATATCATGATGATGATATCATGATGATGATATCATGATGATGATATGATGATGATATCATGATGATATCATGATGATGATATCATGATAATGATATGATGATGATATCATGATGATATCATGATGATGATGATGATATCATGATGATGATGATATCATGATGATGATGATGATGATGATATCATGATGATGATGATGATGATATCATGATGATGATGATGATGATGATGATATCATGATGATGATGATGATGATATCATGATGATGATGATGATGATATCATGATGATGATATCATGATGATGATGATATCATAATGATGATATCATGATGATGATATCATGATGATGATATCATGATGATGATATCATGATGATGATATCATGATGATATCATGATGATGATATCATAATGATGATGATATCATGATGATGATGATGATATCGATGATGATGATGATGATGATGATGATATCCTGATGATGATGATATCATGATGATGATATCCTGATGATGATGATATCATGATGATGATATCCTGATGATGATGATATCATGATGATGATGATGATATGATGATGATGATATCATGATATGATGATGATGATGATGATGATGATGATGATGATGATATTATGATGATATCATGATGATGATATCCTGATGAGGATGATGATGATATCCTGATGATGATGATATCATGATGATGATGATGATGATATCATGATGATGATGATGATATCATGATAATTATGATGATGATATCATGATGATGATGATATCATGATGATGATGATATCATGATGATGATGATATGATGATGATGATGATATGATGATGATGATGATGATGATATCATGATGATGATGATATCATGATGATGATGATATCATGATGATGATGATATGATGATGCTGATGATGATGATATCATGATGATGATGATATCATGATGATGATGATGATGATGATGATGATGATATCATGATGATGATGATGATGATATCATGATGATGATGATGATGATATCATGATGATGATATCATGATGAGGATGATGATGATATCATGATGATGATATCATGATGATGATGATATCATGATGATGATATCATGATGATGATATCATGATGATGATGATGATGATGATGATATGATGATGATGATGATGATGATATCATGATGATTATGATATCATGATGATGATATCATGATGATGATGATGATATCATGATGATGATGATGATATGATGATATCATGATGATGATATCATGATGATGATATCATGATGATGATATCATGATGATGATGATATCATGATGATGATGATATCATGATGATATGATGATGATGATGATGATATCATGATGATGATATCATGATGATGATATCATGATGATGATATCATGAAGATGATGATATGATGATATGATGATGATGATATCATGATGATGATGATATCATGAAGATGATGATATCATGATGATGATGATATCATGATGATGATGATGATGATATCATGATGATGATGATGATGATGATATAATGATGATGATGATGATGATGATATCATGATGATGATGATGATGATGATGATGATGATGATGATGATATCATGATGATGATGATGATGATGATATCATGATGATGATGATGATGATGATGATGATGATGATGATGATGATGATGATGATGATGATGAGATGATGATGATGATGATGATGAGATGATGATGATGATGATGATATCATGATGATGATATCATGATGATGATATCATGATGATGGTAAGATGATGATGATGATGATGATATTATGATGATGATATCATGATGATGATGATGATGATATCATGATGATGATATCATGATGATGATGATGATGATATCATGATGATGATATCATGATGATGATGATGATGATATCATGATGATGATATCATGATGATGATATCATGATGATGATGATGATGATATCATGTTGATGATATCATGATGATGATGATGATGATGATATCATGATGATGATGATGATGATATCATGATGATGATATCATGATGATGATGATGATGATATCATGATGATGATGATATCATGATGATGATGATGATGATGATATCATGATGATGATATCATGATGATGATGATGATATCATGATGATGATGATGATATCATGATGATGATATCATGATGATGATGATGATGATATCATGATGATGATATCATGATGATGATGATGATGATGATGATGATGATATAATGATGATGATATCATGATGATGATGATGATGATATCATGATGATGATGATGATGATATCATGATGATGATGATGATGATATCATGATGATGATGATGATGATATCATGATGATGATGATGATGATATCATGATGATGATATCATGATGATGATGATGATGATATCATGATGATGATATCATGATGATGATATCATGATGATGATGATGATGATATCATGATGATGATATCATGATGATGATATCATGATGATGATATCATGATGATGATATCATGATGATGATATCATGATGATGATGATGATGATATCATGATGATGATATCATGATGATGATGATGATGATAGCATGATGATGATGATGATGATGATGATATCATGATGATGATGATGATGATGATGATGATGATGATATCATGATGATGATGATGATGATGATGATGAGATGATGATGATGATGATGATGAGATGATGATGATGATGATGATATCATGATGATGATATCATGATGATGATATCATGATGATGATATCATGATGATGGTAAGATGATGATGATGATGATGATATTATGATGATGATATCATGATGATGATGATGATGATATCATGATGATGATATCATGATGATGATGATGATGATATCATGATGATGATATCATGATGATGATGATGATGATATCATGATGATGATATCATGATGATGATGATGATGATATCATGTTGATGATATCATGATGATGATGATGATGATGATATCATGATGATGATGATGATGATATCATGATGATGATATCATGATGATGATGATGATGATATCATGATGATGATGATATCATGATGATGATGATGATGATGATATCATGATGATGATATCATGATGATGATGATGATATCATGATGATGATATCATGATGATGATGATGATGATATCATGATGATGATATCATGATGATGATGATGATGATGATGATATAATGATGATGATATCATGATGATGATGATGATGATATCATGATGATGATGATGATGATATCATGATGATGATGATGATGATATCATGATGATGATGATGATGATATCATGATGATGATGATGATGATATCATGATGATGATATCATGATGATGATGATGATGATATCATGATGATGATATCATGATGATGATATCATGATGATGATGATGATGATATCATGATGATGATATCATGATGATGATATCATGATGATGATATCATGATGATGATATCATGATGATGATATCATGATGATGATGATGATGATATCATGATGATGATATCATGATGATGATATCATGATGATGATGATGATGATATCATGATGATGATATCATGATGATGATGATGATGATAGCATGATGATGATGATGATGATGATGATATCATGATGATGATGATGATGATGATGATGATGATGATGATATCATGATGATGATGATGATGATGATGATGATATCATGATGATGATATCCTGATGATGATGATATCATGATGATGATATCATGATGATGATATCATGATGATGATATCATGATGATGATGATATCGATGATGATGATGATGATGATGATATCATGATGATGATATCCTGATGATGATGATATCATGATGATTATATCCTGATGATGATGATATCATGATGATGATATCATGATGATGATGATATCGATGATGATGATGATGATGATGATGATATCATGATGATGATATCCTGATGATGATGATATCATGATGATGATATCCTGATGATGATGATATCATGATGATATCATGATGATGATGATGATGATATCATGATGATGATGATATCATGATGATGATGATGATATCATGATGATGATGATGATATGATGATGATGATGATGATATTATGATGATGATATCATGATATGATGATGATGATGATGATGATATTATGATGATATCATGATGATGATATGATGATGATGATGATATCCTGATGATGATGATATCATGATGATGATGATGATGATATCATGATGATGAAGATGATATCATGATGATTATGATGATGATATCATGATGATGATGATATCATGATGATGATGATATCATGATGATGATGATGATGATATCATGATGATGATGATGATATCATGATGATGATGATGATGATGATATCATGATGATGATGATATCATGATGATGATATCATGATGAGGATGATGATGATATCATGATGATGATATCATGATGAGGATGATGATGATATCATGATGATGATGATGATATCATGATGATGATGATGATGATGATGATGATGATGATGATGATGATATCATGATGATGATATCATGATGATGATGATATCATGATGATGATGATATCATGATGATGATATCATGATGATGATATCATGATGATGATGATATCATGATGATGATGATATCATAATGATGATATCATGATGATGATGATATGATGATATGATGATGATATCATGATGATGATGATATCATGAAGATGATGATATCATGATGATGATGATATTATGATGATGATGATGATGATGATATCATGATGATGATGATGATGATGATGATATCATGATGATGATGATATCATGATGATGATGATATCATGAAGATGATGATATCATGATGATGATGATATCATGATGATGATGATGATGATGATGATGATGATGATGATATCATGATGATGATGATGATGATGATATCATGATGATGATGATGAAATCATGATGATGATGATGATGATGATATCATGATGATGATGATGATGATATCATGATGATGATATCATGATGATGATGATATCATGATGATGATATCATGATGATGATGATGATGAAATTATGATGATGATATCATGATGATGATGATGATGATGATATCATGATGATGATATCATGATGATGATGATGATGATGATGATGATGATATCATGATGATGATGATGATATCATGATGATGATATCATGATGATGATGATGATGATATTATGATGATGATATCATGATGATGATGATGATGATATCATGATGATGATATCATGATGATGATATCATGATGATGATGATGATATCATGATGATGATGATGATGATGATGATATCATGATGATGATATCATGATGATGATATCATGATGATGATGATGATATCATGATGATGATATCATGATGATGATGATGATGATATCATGATGATGATATCATGATGATGATATCATGATGATGATATCATGATGATGATATCATGATGATGATATCATGATGATGATGATGATGATATCATGATGATGATGATGATATCATGATGATGATGATGATATCATGATGATGATGATGATATCATGATGATGATGATGATATCATGATGATGATGATGATATCATGATGATGATATCATGATGATGATGATGATGATATCATGATGATGATGATATCATGATGATGATATCATGATGATGATGATATCATGATGATGATGATATCATGATGATGATATCATGATGATGATGATATCATGATGATGATGATGATATCATGATGATGATATCATGATGATGATATCATGATGATGATGATATCGATGATGATGATGATGATGATGATGATGATGATGATATCATGATGATGATATCCTGATGATGATGATATCATGATGATGATGATATCATGATGATGATATCATGATGATGATATCATGATGATGATGATATCATGATGATGATGATATCATAATGATGATATCATGATGATGATGATATGATGATATGATGATGATATCATGATGATGATGATATCATGAAGATGATGATATCATGATGATGATGATATTATGATGATGATGATGATGATGATGATGATGATATCATGATGATGATGATGATGATGATGATGATATCATGATGATGATGATATCATGATGATGATGATATCATGAAGATGATGATATCATGATGATGATGATATCATGATGATGATGATGATGATGATGATGATATCATGATGATGATGATGATGATGATGATGATATCATGATGATGATGATGAAATCATGATGATGATGATGATGATGATATCATGATGATGATGATGATGATATCATGATGATGATATCATGATGATGATGATATCATGATGATGATATCATGATGATGATGATGATGAAATTATGATGATGATATCATGATGATGATGATGATGATGATATCATGATGATGATATCATGATGATGATGATGATGATGATGATGATGATATCATGATGATGATGATGATATCATGATGATGATATCATGATGATGATGATGATGATATTATGATGATGATATCATGATGATGATGATGATGATATCATGATGATGATGATGATGATATCATGATGATGATGATGATATCATGATGATGATGATGATGATGATGATGATGATATCATGATGATGATATCATGATGATGATATCACGATGATGATATCATGATGATGATATCATGATGATGATATCATGATGATGATATCATGATGATGATATCATGATGATGATATCATGATGATGATGATGATATCATGATGATGATGATGATATCATGATGATGATGATGATATCATGATGATGATATCATGATGATGATGATGATGATATCATGATGATGATGATATCATGATGATGATATCATGATTATGATGATATCATGATGATGATGATATCATGATGATGATGATATCATGATGATGATATCATGATGATGATATCATGATGATGATGATATCATGATGATGATGATGATATCATGATGATGATGATGATATCATGATGATGATATCATGATGATGATATCATGATGATGATGATATCGATGATGATGATGATGATGATGATGATGATATCATGATGATGATATCCTGATGATGATGATATCCTGATGATGATATCCTGATGATGATGATATCATGATGATATCATGATGATGATGATGATGATATCATGATGATGATGATATCATGATGATGATGATGATATCATGATGATGATGATGATATGATGATGATGATGATATTATGATGATGATATCATGATATGATGATGATGATGATGATGATGATGATGATATCATGATGATGATATCATGATGATGATGATATCATGATGATGATGATGATATGATGATGATGATGATATTATGATGATGATATCATGATATGATGATGATGATGATGATGATATCATGATGATGATATCCTGATGATGATGATATCATGATGATGATATCCTGATGATGATGATATCATGATGATATCATGATGATGATGATGATGATATCATGATGATGATGATATCATGATGATGATGATGATATCATGATGATGATGATGATGATGATGATATCATGATGATGATATCCTGATGATGATGATATCATGATGATGATATCCTGATGATGATGATATCATGATGATATCATGATGATGATGATGATGATATCATGATGATGATGATATCATGATGATGATGATGATATCATGATGATGATGATGATATGATGATGATGATGATGATATTATGATGATGATATCATGATATGATGATGATGATGATGATATTATGATGATATCCTGATGATGATGATATCATGATGATGATGATGATGATTTCATGATGATGAAGATGATATCATGATGATTATGATGATGATATCATGATGATGATGATATCATGATGATGATGATATCATGATGATGATGATGATGATGATGATGATGATGATATCATGATGATGATGATGATATCATGATGATGATGATATCATGATGATGATGATGATGATATCATGATGATGATGATGATGATGATATCATGATGATGATGATATCATGATGATGATATCATGATGATGATATCATGATGAGGATGATGATGATATCATGATGATGATATCATGATGAGGATGATGATGATATCATGATGATGATATCATGATGAGGATGATGATGATATCATGATGATGATGATGATATCATGATGATGATGATGATGATGATGATGATATGATGATGATGATGATGATATCATGATGATGATGATATCATGATGATGATGATATCATGATGATGATATCATGATGATGATATCATGATGATGATGATATCATGATGATGATGATATCATAATGATGATATCATGATGATGATGATATGATGATATGATGATGATATCATGATGATGATGATATCATGAAGATGATGATATCATGATGATGATGATATCATGATGATGATGATGATGATGATGATATCATGATGATGATGATGATGATGATGATATCATGATGATGATGATATCATGAAGATGATGATATCATGATGATGATGATATCATGATGATGATGATGATGATGATGATGATATCATGATGATGATGATGATGATGATGATGATATCATGATGATGATGATGATATCATGATGATGATGATGATGATGATATCATGATGATGATGATGATGATATCATGATGATGATATCATGATGATGATGATATCATGATGATGATATCATGATGATGATATCATGATGATGATGATGATGATGATATTATGATGATGATATCATGATGATGATGATGATGATGATATCATGATGATGATGATGATGATATCATGATGATGATGATGATATCATGATGATGATATCATGATGATGATATCATGATGATGATATCATGATGATGATGATGATGATATTATGATGATGATATCATGATGATGATGATGATGATATCATGATGATGATATCATGATGATGATATCATGATGATGATGATGATGATGATGATGATATCATGATGATGATATCATGATGATGATATCATGATGATGATATCATGATGATGATATCATGATGTTGATGATGATATCATGATGATGATGATGATATCATGATGATGATGATGATATGATGATGATGATGATATTATGATGATGATATCATGATATGATGATGATGATGATGATATTATGATGATATCATGATGATGATATGATGATGATGATGATATCCTGATGATGATGATATCATGATGATGATGATGATGATATCATGATGATGAAGATGATATCATGATGATTATGATGATGATATCATGATGATGATGATATCATGATGATGATGATATCATGATGATGATGATGATGATGATGATGATGATATCATGATGATGATGATGATATCATGATGATGATGATGATGATGATATCATGATGATGATGATGATGATGATATCATGATGATGATGATATCATGATGATGATATCATGATGAGGATGATGATGATATCATGATGATGATATCATGATGATGATATCATGATGAGGATGATGATGATATCATGATGATGATGATGATATCATGATGATGATGATGATGATGATGATGATGATATGATGATGATGATGATGATGATATCATGATGATGATATCATGATGATGATGATATCATGATGATGATGATATCATGATGATGATATCATGATGATGATATCATGATGATGATGATATCATGATGATGATGATGATATCATGATGATGATGATGATGATGATATCATGATGATGATGATGATGATGATATCATGATGATGATGATGATGATGATATCATGATGATGATGATGATGATGATATCATGATGATGATGATGATGATGATATCATGATGATGATATCATGATGATGATATCATGATGATGATATGATGATGATATCATGATGATATCATGATGATGATATCATGATAATGATATGATGATGATATCATGATGATATCATGATGATGATGATGATATCATGATGATGATGATATCATGATGATGATGATGATGATGATATCATGATGATGATGATGATGATATCATGATGATGATGATGATGATGATGATATCATGATGATGATGATGATGATATCATGATGATGATGATGATGATATCATGATGATGATATCATGATGATGATGATATCATAATGATGATATCATGATGATGATATCATGATGATGATATCATGATGATGATATCATGATGATGATATCATGATGATATCATGATGATGATATCATAATGATGATGATATCATGATGATGATGATGATATCGATGATGATGATGATGATGATGATGATATCCTGATGATGATGATATCATGATGATGATATCCTGATGATGATGATATCATGATGATGATATCCTGATGATGATGATATCATGATGATGATGATGATATGATGATGATGATATCATGATATGATGATGATGATGATGATGATGATGATGATGATGATGATGATATTATGATGATATCATGATGATGATATCCTGATGAGGATGATGATGATATCCTGATGATGATGATATCATGATGATGATGATGATGATATCATGATGATGATGATGATATCATGATAATTATGATGATGATATCATGATGATGATGATATCATGATGATGATGATATCATGATGATGATGATATGATGATGATGATGATATGATGATGCTGATGATGATGATATCATGATGATGATGATATCATGATGATGATGATATCATGATGATGATGATATGATGATGCTGATGATGATGATATCATGATGATGATGATATCATGATGATGATGATATCATGATGATGATGATGATGATGATGATGATGATATCATGATGATGATGATGATGATATCATGATGATGATGATGATGATATCATGATGATGATATCATGATGAGGATGATGATGATATCATGATGATGATATCATGATGATGATGATATCATGATGATGATATCATGATGATGATATCATGATGATGATGATGATGATGATGATGATATGATGATGATGATGATGATGATATCATGATGATTATGATATCATGATGATGATATCATGATGATGATGATGATATCATGATGATGATGATGATATGATGATATCATGATGATGATATCATGATGATGATATCATGATGATGATATCATGATGATGATGATATCATGATGATGATGATATCATGATGATATGATGATGATGATGATGATATCATGATGATGATATCATGATGATGATATCATGATGATGATATCATGAAGATGATGATATGATGATATGATGATGATGATATCATGATGATGATGATATCATGAAGATGATGATATCATGATGATGATGATATCATGATGATGATGATGATGATATCATGATGATGATGATGATGATGATGATGATGATATCATGATGATGATGATGATGATGATATCATGATGATGATGATGATGATGATGATGATGATATCATGATGATGATGATGATGATGATATCATGATGATGATGATGATGATGATGATGATGATGATGATGATGATGATGATGATGATGATGATGATGATGATGATATCATGATGATGATGATGATGATGATGATATCATGATGATGATGATATCATGATGATGATGATATCATGAAGATGATGATATCATGATGATGATGATATCATGATGATGATGATGATGATGATGATATCATGATGATGATGATGATGATGATGATGATGATATCATGATGATGATGATGATATCATGATGATGATGATGATGATGATATCATGATGATGATGATGATGATATCATGATGATGATATCATGATGATGATGATATCATGATGATGATATCATGATGATGATATCATGATGATGATGATGATGATGATATTATGATGATGATATCATGATGATGATGATGATGATGATATCATGATGATGATGATGATGATATCATGATGATGATGATGATATCATGATGATGATATCATGATGATGATATCATGATGATGATATCATGATGATGATATCATGATGATGATGATGATGATATTATGATGATGATATCATGATGATGATGATGATGATATCATGATGATGATATCATGATGATGATATCATGATGATGATGATGATGATGATGATGATATCATGATGATGATATCATGATGATGATATCATGATGATGATATCATGATGATGATATCATGATGTTGATGATGATATCATGATGATGATGATGATATCATGATGATGATGATGATATGATGATGATGATGATATTATGATGATGATATCATGATATGATGATGATGATGATGATATTATGATGATATCATGATGATGATATGATGATGATGATGATATCCTGATGATGATGATATCATGATGATGATGATGATGATATCATGATGATGAAGATGATATCATGATGATTATGATGATGATATCATGATGATGATGATATCATGATGATGATGATATCATGATGATGATGATGATGATGATATCATGATGATGATGATGATATCATGATGATGATGATGATGATGATATCATGATGATGATGATGATGATGATATCATGATGATGATGATATCATGATGATGATATCATGATGAGGATGATGATGATATCATGATGATGATATCATGATGATGATATCATGATGATGATGATGATATCATGATGATGATGATGATGATGATGATGATGATATGATGATGATGATGATGATGATATCATGATGATGATATCATGATGATGATGATATCATGATGATGATGATATCATGATGATGATATCATGATGATGATATCATGATGATGATGATATCATGATGATGATGATGATATCATGATGATGATGATGATGATGATATCATGATGATGATGATGATGATGATGATATCATGATGATGATGATGATGATGATGATATCATGATGATGATGATGATGATGATATCATGATGATGATGATGATGATGATATCATGATGATGATATCATGATGATGATATCATGATGATGATATGATGATGATATCATGATGATATCATGATGATGATATCATGATAATGATATGATGATGATATCATGATGATATCATGATGATGATGATGATATCATGATGATGATGATATCATGATGATGATGATGATGATGATATCATGATGATGATGATGATGATATCATGATGATGATGATGATGATGATGATATCATGATGATGATGATGATGATATCATGATGATGATGATGATGATATCATGATGATGATATCATGATGATGATGATATCATAATGATGATATCATGATGATGATATCATGATGATGATATCATGATGATGATATCATGATGATGATATCATGATGATATCATGATGATGATATCATAATGATGATGATATCATGATGATGATGATGATATCGATGATGATGATGATGATGATGATGATATCCTGATGATGATGATATCATGATGATGATATCCTGATGATGATGATATCATGATGATGATATCCTGATGATGATGATATCATGATGATGATGATGATATGATGATGATGATATCATGATATGATGATGATGATGATGATGATGATGATGATGATATTATGATGATATCATGATGATGATATCCTGATGAGGATGATGATGATATCCTGATGATGATGATATCATGATGATGATGATGATGATATCATGATGATGATGATGATATCATGATAATTATGATGATGATATCATGATGATGATGATATCATGATGATGATGATATCATGATGATGATGATATGATGATGATGATGATATGATGATGCTGATGATGATGATATCATGATGATGATGATATCATGATGATGATGATATCATGATGATGATGATATGATGATGCTGATGATGATGATATCATGATGATGATGATATCATGATGATGATGATATCATGATGATGATGATGATGATGATGATGATGATATCATGATGATGATGATGATGATGATATCATGATGATGATGATGATGATATCATGATGATGATATCATGATGAGGATGATGATGATATCATGATGATGATATCATGATGATGATGATATCATGATGATGATATCATGATGATGATATCATGATGATGATGATGATGATGATGATGATATGATGATGATGATGATGATGATGATATCATGATGATTATGATATCATGATGATGATATCATGATGATGATGATGATATCATGATGATGATGATGATATGATGATATCATGATGATGATATCATGATGATGATATCATGATGATGATATCATGATGATGATGATATCATGATGATGATGATATCATGATGATATGATGATGATGATGATGATATCATGATGATGATATCATGATGATGATATCATGATGATGATATCATGAAGATGATGATATGATGATATGATGATGATGATATCATGATGATGATGATATCATGAAGATGATGATATCATGATGATGATGATATCATGATGATGATGATGATGATATCATGATGATGATGATGATGATGATGATGATGATATCATGATGATGATGATGATGATGATATCATGATGATGATGATGATGATGATGATGATGATATCATGATGATGATGATGATGATGATATCATGATGATGATGATGATGATGATGATGATGATGATGATGATGATGATGATGAGATGATGATGATGATGATGATGATGAGATGATGATGATGATGATGATATCATGATGATGATATCATGATGATGATATCATGATGATGGTAAGATGATGATGATGATGATGATATTATGATGATGATATCATGATGATGATGATGATGATATCATGATGATGATATCATGATGATGATGATGATGATATCATGATGATGATATCATGATGATGATGATGATGATATCATGATGATGATATCATGATGATGATGATGATGATATCATGTTGATGATATCATGATGATGATGATGATGATGATATCATGATGATGATGATGATGATATCATGATGATGATATCATGATGATGATGATGATGATATCATGATGATGATGATATCATGATGATGATGATGATGATGATATCATGATGATGATATCATGATGATGATGATGATATCATGATGATGATGATGATATCATGATGATGATATCATGATGATGATGATGATGATATCATGATGATGATATCATGATGATGATGATGATGATGATGATGATGATATAATGATGATGATATCATGATGATGATGATGATGATATCATGATGATGATGATGATGATATCATGATGATGATGATGATGATATCATGATGATGATGATGATGATATCATGATGATGATGATGATGATATCATGATGATGATATCATGATGATGATGATGATGATATCATGATGATGATATCATGATGATGATATCATGATGATGATGATGATGATATCATGATGATGATATCATGATGATGATATCATGATGATGATATCATGATGATGATATCATGATGATGATATCATGATGATGATGATGATGATATCATGATGATGATATCATGATGATGATGATAGCATGATGATGATGATGATGATGATGATATCATGATGATGATGATGATGATGATGATGATGATGATGATATCATGATGATGATGATGATGATGATGATGAGATGATGATGATGATGATGATGAGATGATGATGATGATGATGATATCATGATGATGATATCATGATGATGATATCATGATGATGATATCATGATGATGGTAAGATGATGATGATGATGATGATATTATGATGATGATATCATGATGATGATGATGATGATATCATGATGATGATATCATGATGATGATGATGATGATATCATGATGATGATATCATGATGATGATGATGATGATATCATGATGATGATATCATGATGATGATGATGATGATATCATGTTGATGATATCATGATGATGATGATGATGATGATATCATGATGATGATGATGATGATATCATGATGATGATATCATGATGATGATGATGATGATATCATGATGATGATGATATCATGATGATGATGATGATGATGATATCATGATGATGATATCATGATGATGATGATGATATCATGATGATGATATCATGATGATGATGATGATGATATCATGATGATGATATCATGATGATGATGATGATGATGATGATATAATGATGATGATATCATGATGATGATGATGATGATATCATGATGATGATGATGATGATATCATGATGATGATGATGATGATATCATGATGATGATGATGATGATATCATGATGATGATGATGATGATATCATGATGATGATATCATGATGATGATGATGATGATATCATGATGATGATATCATGATGATGATATCATGATGATGATGATGATGATATCATGATGATGATATCATGATGATGATATCATGATGATGATATCATGATGATGATATCATGATGATGATGATGATGATATCATGATGATGATATCATGATGATGATGATGATGATAGCATGATGATGATGATGATGATGATGATATCATGATGATGATGATGATGATGATGATGATGATGATGATATCATGATGATGATGATGATGATGATGATGATATCATGATGATGATATCCTGATGATGATGATATCATGATGATGATATCATGATGATGATATCATGATGATGATGATATCGATGATGATGATGATGATGATGATATCATGATGATGATATCCTGATGATGATGATATCATGATGATTATATCCTGATGATGATGATATCATGATGATGATATCATGATGATGATGATATCGATGATGATGATGATGATGATGATGATATCATGATGATGATATCCTGATGATGATGATATCATGATGATGATATCCTGATGATGATGATATCATGATGATATCATGATGATGATGATGATGATATCATGATGATGATGATATCATGATGATGATGATGATATCATGATGATGATGATGATATGATGATGATGATGATGATATTATGATGATGATATCATGATATGATGATGATGATGATGATATTATGATGATATCATGATGATGATATGATGATGATGATGATATCCTGATGATGATGATATCATGATGATGATGATGATGATATCATGATGATGAAGATGATATCATGATGATTATGATGATGATATCATGATGATGATGATATCATGATGATGATGATATCATGATGATGATGATGATGATATCATGATGATGATGATGATATCATGATGATGATGATGATGATGATATCATGATGATGATGATATCATGATGATGATATCATGATGAGGATGATGATGATATCATGATGATGATATCATGATGAGGATGATGATGATATCATGATGATGATGATGATATCATGATGATGATGATGATGATGATGATGATGATGATGATGATATCATGATGATGATATCATGATGATGATGATATCATGATGATGATGATATCATGATGATGATGATATCATGATGATGATATCATGATGATGATATCATGATGATGATGATATCATGATGATGATGATATCATAATGATGATATCATGATGATGATGATATGATGATATGATGATGATATCATGATGATGATGATATCATGAAGATGATGATATCATGATGATGATGATATTATGATGATGATGATGATGATGATATCATGATGATGATGATGATGATGATGATATCATGATGATGATGATATCATGATGATGATGATATCATGAAGATGATGATATCATGATGATGATGATATCATGATGATGATGATGATGATGATGATGATGATGATATCATGATGATGATGATGATGATGATGATGATATCATGATGATGATGATGAAATCATGATGATGATGATGATGATGATATCATGATGATGATGATGATGATATCATGATGATGATATCATGATGATGATGATATCATGATGATGATATCATGATGATGATGATGATGAAATTATGATGATGATATCATGATGATGATGATGATGATGATATCATGATGATGATATCATGATGATGATGATGATGATGATGATGATGATGATATCATGATGATGATGATGATATCATGATGATGATATCATGATGATGATGATGATGATATTATGATGATGATATCATGATGATGATGATGATGATATCATGATGATGATATCATGATGATGATATCATGATGATGATGATGATATCATGATGATGATGATGATGATGATGATATCATGATGATGATATCATGATGATGATATCATGATGATGATGATGATATCATGATGATGATATCATGATGATGATGATGATATCATGATGATGATATCATGATGATGATATCATGATGATGATATCATGATGATGATATCATGATGATGATATCATGATGATGATGATGATGATATCATGATGATGATGATGATATCATGATGATGATGATGATATCATGATGATGATGATGATATCATGATGATGATGATGATATCATGATGATGATATCATGATGATGATGATGATGATATCATGATGATGATGATATCATGATGATGATATCATGATGATGATGATATCATGATGATGATGATATCATGATGATGATATCATGATGATGATGATATCATGATGATGATGATGATATCATGATGATGATATCATGATGATGATATCATGATGATGATGATATCGATGATGATGATGATGATGATGATGATGATGATATCATGATGATGATATCCTGATGATGATGATATCATGATGATGATGATATCATGATGATGATATCATGATGATGATATCATGATGATGATGATATCATGATGATGATGATATCATAATGATGATATCATGATGATGATGATATGATGATATGATGATGATATCATGATGATGATGATATCATGAAGATGATGATATCATGATGATGATGATATTATGATGATGATGATGATGATGATGATGATATCATGATGATGATGATGATGATGATGATGATGATATCATGATGATGATGATATCATGATGATGATGATATCATGAAGATGATGATATCATGATGATGATGATATCATGATGATGATGATGATGATGATGATGATATCATGATGATGATGATGATGATGATGATGATGATATCATGATGATGATGATGAAATCATGATGATGATGATGATGATGATATCATGATGATGATGATGATGATATCATGATGATGATATCATGATGATGATGATATCATGATGATGATATCATGATGATGATGATGATGAAATTATGATGATGATATCATGATGATGATGATGATGATGATATCATGATGATGATATCATGATGATGATGATGATGATGATGATGATGATATCATGATGATGATGATGATATCATGATGATGATATCATGATGATGATGATGATGATATTATGATGATGATATCATGATGATGATGATGATGATATCATGATGATGATGATGATGATATCATGATGATGATGATGATATCATGATGATGATGATGATGATGATGATATCATGATGATGATATCATGATGATGATATCACGATGATGATATCATGATGATGATATCATGATGATGATATCATGATGATGATATCATGATGATGATATCATGATGATGATATCATGATGATGATGATGATATCATGATGATGATGATGATATCATGATGATGATGATGATATCATGATGATGATATCATGATGATGATGATGATGATATCATGATGATGATGATATCATGATGATGATATCATGATTATGATGATATCATGATGATGATGATATCATGATGATGATGATATCATGATGATGATATCATGATGATGATATCATGATGATGATGATATCATGATGATGATGATGATATCATGATGATGATGATGATATCATGATGATGATATCATGATGATGATATCATGATGATGATGATATCGATGATGATGATGATGATGATGATGATGATGATGATATCATGATGATGATATCCTGATGATGATGATATCCTGATGATGATATCCTGATGATGATGATATCATGATGATATCATGATGATGATGATGATGATATCATGATGATGATGATATCATGATGATGATGATGATATCATGATGATGATGATGATATGATGATGATGATGATATTATGATGATGATATCATGATATGATGATGATGATGATGATGATGATGATGATATCATGATGATGATATCATGATGATGATGATATCATGATGATGATGATGATATGATGATGATGATGATATTATGATGATGATATCATGATATGATGATGATGATGATGATGATGATGATGATATCATGATGATGATATCCTGATGATGATGATATCATGATGATGATATCCTGATGATGATGATATCATGATGATATCATGATGATGATGATGATGATATCATGATGATGATGATATCATGATGATGATGATGATATCATGATGATGATGATGATGATGATGATATCATGATGATGATATCCTGATGATGATGATATCATGATGATGATATCCTGATGATGATGATATCATGATGATATCATGATGATGATGATGATGATATCATGATGATGATGATATCATGATGATGATGATGATATCATGATGATGATGATGATATGATGATGATGATGATGATATTATGATGATGATATCATGATATGATGATGATGATGATGATATTATGATGATATCCTGATGATGATGATATCATGATGATGATGATGATGATTTCATGATGATGAAGATGATATCATGATGATTATGATGATGATATCATGATGATGATGATATCATGATGATGATGATATCATGATGATGATGATGATGATGATGATGATGATGATGATATCATGATGATGATGATATCATGATGATGATGATGATGATATCATGATGATGATGATGATGATGATATCATGATGATGATGATATCATGATGATGATATCATGATGATGATATCATGATGAGGATGATGATGATATCATGATGATGATATCATGATGAGGATGATGATGATATCATGATGATGATATCATGATGAGGATGATGATGATATCATGATGATGATGATGATATCATGATGATGATGATGATGATGATGATGATATGATGATGATGATGATGATATCATGATGATGATGATATCATGATGATGATGATATCATGATGATGATATCATGATGATGATATCATGATGATGATGATATCATGATGATGATGATATCATAATGATGATATCATGATGATGATGATATGATGATATGATGATGATATCATGATGATGATGATATCATGAAGATGATGATATCATGATGATGATGATATCATGATGATGATGATGATGATGATGATATCATGATGATGATGATGATGATGATGATATCATGATGATGATGATATCATGATGATGATGATATCATGAAGATGATGATATCATGATGATGATGATATCATGATGATGATGATGATGATGATGATGATATCATGATGATGATGATGATGATGATGATGATATCATGATGATGATGATGATATCATGATGATGATGATGATGATGATATCATGATGATGATGATGATGATATCATGATGATGATATCATGATGATGATGATATCATGATGATGATATCATGATGATGATATCATGATGATGATGATGATGATGATATTATGATGATGATATCATGATGATGATGATGATGATGATATCATGATGATGATGATGATGATATCATGATGATGATGATGATATCATGATGATGATATCATGATGATGATATCATGATGATGATATCATGATGATGATGATGATGATGATATTATGATGATGATATCATGATGATGATGATGATGATATCATGATGATGATATCATGATGATGATATCATGATGATGATGATGATGATGATGATGATATCATGATGATGATATCATGATGATGATATCATGATGATGATATCATGATGATGATATCATGATGTTGATGATGATATCATGATGATGATGATGATATCATGATGATGATATCATGATGATGATATCATGATGATGATATCATGATGATGATATCATGATGTTGATGATGATATCATGATGATGATGATGATGATATCATGATGATGATGATGATATCATGATGATGATGATGATATCATGATGATGATGATGATATCATGATGATGATATCATGATGATGATGATGATGATATCATGATGATGATGATATCATGATGATGATATCATGATGATGATGATATCATGATGATGATGATGATGATGATATCATGATGATGATATCATGATGATGATATCATGATGATGATGATATCATGATGATGATGATGATATCATGATGACGATATCATGATGATGATATCATGATGATGATATCATGATGATGATATCATGATGATGATATCATGATGATGATGATATCATGATGATGATGATGATATCATGATGATGATGATGATGATATCATGATGATGATGATGATGATGATATCATGATGATGGTAAGATGTTGATGATGATGATATCATGATGATGGTAAGATGATGATGATGATGATGATATCATGATGATGATGATATCATGATGATGATGATATCATGATGATGATGATATCATGATGATGAGATGATGATGATGATGATATCATGATGATGTTATCATGATGATGATGATGATATCATGATGATGATATCATGATGATGATATCATGATGATGATGATATCATGATGATGATGATATCATGATGATGATGATATCATGATGATGAGATGATGATGATGATGATATCATGATGATGATGATGATATCATGATGATGATATCATGATGATGATGATATCATGATGATGATATCATGATGATGATGATATCATGATGATGAGATGATGATGATGATGATATCATGATGATGATGATGATATCATGATGATGATATCATGATGATGATGATATCATGATGATGATATCATGATGATGATGATGATGATATTATGATGATGATATCATGATGATGATGATGATATTATGATGATGATATCATGATGATGATATCATGATGATGATGATATCATGATGATGATGATGATATCATGATGATGATATCATGATGATGATGATGATATCATGGTGATGATATCATGATGATGATATCATGATGATGATGATGATGATATCATGATGATGATGATGATAATATCATGATGATGATATCATGATGATGATATCATGATGATGATATCATGATGATGATGATATCATGATAATGATGATGATATCATGATGATGATATCATGATGATGATGATGATATCATGGTGATGATATCATGATGATGATATCATGATGATGATATCATGATGATGATATCATGATGATGATATCATGATGATGATGATGATGATGATATCATGATGATGATGATGATGATATCATGATGATGATATCATGATGATGATATCATGATGATGATATCATGATGATGATATCATGATGATGATGATGATGATGATGATGATATCATGATGATGATATCATGATGATGATATCATGATGATGATGATATCATGATGATGATGATGATATCATGATGATGATGATGATATCATGATGATGATATCATGATGATGATATCATGATGATGATGATGATGATGATATCATGATGATGATATCATGATGATGATATCATGATGATGATATCATGATGATGATATCATGATGATGATATCATGATGATGATATCATGATGATGATATCATGATGATGATGATGATATCATGATGATGATATCATGATGATAATGATATCATGATGATGATGATATCATGATGATGATGATATCATGATGATGATGATGATATTATGATGATGATGATGATATCATGATGATGATGATGATGATATCATGATGATGATATCATGATGATGATATCATGATGATGATATCATGATGATGATATCATGATGATGATGATGATATCATGATGATGATGATGATATCATGATGATGATGATGATATCATGATGATGATATCATGATGATGATATCATGATGATGATGATGATGATGATATCATGATGATGATGATATCATGATGATGATGATGATATCATGATGATGATATCATGATGATGATGATATCATGATGATGATGATGATATCATGATGATGATGATGATGATGATATCATGATGATGATGATGATGATATCATGATGATGATGATGATGATGATATCATGATGATGATATCATGATGATGATATCATGATGATGATGATATCATGATGATGATGATGATATCATGATGATGATGATGATGATGATATCATGATGATGATGATATCGATGATGATGATATCCTGATGATGATGATATCATGATGATGATATCCTGATGATGATGATATCATGATGATGATGATGATGATGATATCATGATGATGATATCGATGATGATGATGATGATGATATCATGATGATGATATCCTGATGATGATGATATCATGATGATGATATCCTGATGATGATGATATCATGATGATGATGATGATGATGATATCATGATGATGATGATATCATGATGATGATGATGATATCATGATGATGATGATGATGATGATGATATCATGATGATGATATCATGATGATGATGATGATATCATGATGATGATATCATGATGATGATATCATGATGATGATATCATGATGATGATATCATGATGATGATATCATGATGATGATATCATGATGATGATGATGATATCATGATGATGATGATGATATCATGATGATGATGATGATATCATGATGATGATGATGATATCATGATGATGATATCATGATGATGATGATGATGATATCATGATGATGATGATATCATGATGATGATATCATGATTATGATGATATCATGATGATGATGATATCATGATGATGATGATATCATGATGATGATATCATGATGATGATATCATGATGATGATGATATCATGATGATGATGATGATATCATGATGATGATGATGATATCATGATGATGATATCATGATGATGATATCATGATGATGATGATATCGATGATGATGATGATGATGATGATGATGATGATGATATCATGATGATGATATCCTGATGATGATGATATCCTGATGATGATATCCTGATGATGATGATATCATGATGATATCATGATGATGATGATGATGATATCATGATGATGATGATATCATGATGATGATGATGATATCATGATGATGATGATGATATGATGATGATGATGATATTATGATGATGATATCATGATATGATGATGATGATGATGATGATGATATCATGATGATGATATCATGATGATGATGATATCATGATGATGATGATGATATGATGATGATGATGATATTATGATGATGATATCATGATATGATGATGATGATGATGATGATGATGATGATGATATCATGATGATGATATCTTGATGATGATGATATCATGATGATGATATCCTGATGATGATGATATCATGATGATATCATGATGATGATGATGATGATATCATGATGATGATGATATCATGATGATGATGATGATATCATGATGATGATGATGATATCATGATGATGATGATGATGATGATGATATCATGATGATGATATCATGATGATGATGATATCATGATGATGATATCCTGATGATGATGATATCATGATGATATCATGATGATGATGATGATGATATCATGATGATGATGATATCATGATGATGATGATGATATCATGATGATGATGATGATATGATGATGATGATGATGATATTATGATGATGATATCATGATATGATGATGATGATGATGATATTATGATGATATCCTGATGATGATGATATCATGATGATGATGATGATGATATCATGATGATGAAGATGATATCATGATGATTATGATGATGATATCATGATGATGATGATATCATGATGATGATGATATCATGATGATGATGATGATGATGATGATGATGATGATATCATGATGATGATGATGATATCATGATGATGATGATATCATGATGATGATGATGATGATATCATGATGATGATGATGATGATGATATCATGATGATGATGATATCATGATGATGATATCATGATGATGATATCATGATGAGGATGATGATGATATCATGATGATGATATCATGATGAGGATGATGATGATATCATGATGATGATATCATGATGAGGATGATGATGATATCATGATGATGATGATGATGATGATGATATGATGATGATGATGATGATATCATGATGATGATGATATCATGATGATGATGATATCATGATGATGATATCATGATGATGATATCATGATGATGATGATATCATGATGATGATGATATCATAATGATGATATCATGATGATGATGATATGATGATATGATGATGATATCATGATGATGATGATATCATGAAGATGATGATATCATGATGATGATGATATCATGATGATGATGATGATGATGATGATATCATGATGATGATGATGATGATGATGATATCATGATGATGATGATATCATGATGATGATGATATCATGAAGATGATGATATCATGATGATGATGATATCATGATGATGATGATGATGATGATATCATGATGATGATGATGATGATGATGATGATATCATGATGATGATGATGATATCATGATGATGATGATGATGATGATATCATGATGATGATGATGATGATATCATGATGATGATATCATGATGATGATGATATCATGATGATGATATCATGATGATGATGATGATGATGATATTATGATGATGATATCATGATGATGATGATGATGATGATATCATGATGATGATATCATGATGATGATGATGATGATATCATGATGATGATGATGATATCATGATGATGATATCATGATGATGATATCATGATGATGATGATGATGATATTATGATGATGATATCATGATGATGATGATGATGATATCATGATGATGATATCATGATGATGATATCATGATGATGATGATGATGATGATGATATCATGATGATGATATCATGATGATGATATCATGATGATGATATCATGATGATGATATCATGATGTTGATGATGATATCATGATGATGATGATGATATCATGATGATGATATCATGATGATGATATCATGATGATGATATCATGATGATGATATCATGATGTTGATGATGATATCATGATGATGATGATGATATCATGATGATGATGATGATATCATGATGATGATGATGATATCATGATGATGATGATGATATCATGATGATGATATCATGATGATGATGATGATGATGATATCATGATGATGATATCATGATGATGATGATATCATGATGATGATGATGATATCATGATGATGATGATGATGATGATGATATCATGATGATGATATCCTGATGATGATGATATCATGATGATGATATCCTGATGATGATGATATCATGATGATGATGATGATATGATGATGATGATGATGATATCATGATGATGATGATATCATGATGATGATGATGATATCATGATGATGATGATGATATGATGATGATGATGATGATATTATGATGATGATATCATGATATGATGATGATGATGATGATATTATGATGATATCCTGATGATGATGATATCATGATGATGATGATGATGATATCATGATGATGAAGATGATATCATGATGATTATGATGATGATATCATGATGATGATGATATCATGATGATGATGATATCATGATGATGATGATGATGATGATGATGATGATGATATCATGATGATGATGATGATATCATGATGATGATGATATCATGATGATGATGATGATGATATCATGATGATGATGATGATGATGATATCATGATGATGATGATATCATGATGATGATATCATGATGATGATATCATGATGAGGATGATGATGATATCATGATGATGATATCATGATGAGGATGATGATGATATCATGATGATGATATCATGATGAGGATGATGATGATATCATGATGATGATGATGATATCATGATGATGATGATGATGATGATGATGATATGATGATGATGATGATGATATCATGATGATGATGATATCATGATGATGATGATATCATGATGATGATATCATGATGATGATATCATGATGATGATGATATCATGATGATGATGATATCATAATGATGATATCATGATGATGATGATATGATGATATGATGATGATATCATGATGATGATGATATCATGAAGATGATGATATCATGATGATGATGATATCATGATGATGATGATGATGATGATGATATCATGATGATGATGATGATGATGATGATATCATGATGATGATGATATCATGATGATGATGATATCATGAAGATGATGATATCATGATGATGATGATATCATGATGATGATGATGATGATGATGATGATATCATGATGATGATGATGATGATGATATCATGATGATGATGATGATATCATGATGATGATGATGATGATGATATCATGATGATGATGATGATGATATCATGATGATGATATCATGATGATGATGATATCATGATGATGATATCATGATGATGATGATGATGATGATATTATGATGATGATATCATGATGATGATGATGATGATGATATCATGATGATGATATCATGATGATGATGATGATGATATCATGATGATGATGATGATATCATGATGATGATATCATGATGATGATATCATGATGATGATGATGATGATATTATGATGATGATATCATGATGATGATGATGATGATATCATGATGATGATATCATGATGATGATATCATGATGATGATGATGATGATGATGATATCATGATGATGATATCATGATGATGATATCATGATGATGATATCATGATGATGATATCATGATGTTGATGATGATATCATGATGATGATGATGATATCATGATGATGATATCATGATGATGATATCATGATGATGATATCATGATGATGATATCATGATGTTGATGATGATATCATGATGATGATGATGATATCATGATGATGATGATGATATCATGATGATGATGATGATATCATGATGATGATGATGATATCATGATGATGATATCATGATGATGATGATGATGATATCATGATGATGATGATATCATGATGATGATATCATGATGATGATGATATCATGATGATGATGATGATGATGATATCATGATGATGATATCATGATGATGATATCATGATGATGATGATATCATGATGATGATGATGATATCATGATGACGATATCATGATGATGATATCATGATGATGATATCATGATGATGATATCATGATGATGATGATATCATGATGATGATGATGATATCATGATGATGATGATGATGATATCATGATGATGATGATGATGATGATATCATGATGATGGTAAGATGTTGATGATGATGATATCATGATGATGGTAAGATGATGATGATGATGATGATATCATGATGATGATGATATCATGATGATGATGATATCATGATGATGATGATATCATGATGATGAGATGATGATGATGATGATATCATGATGATGTTATCATGATGATGATGATGATATCATGATGATGATATCATGATGATGATATCATGATGATGATGATATCATGATGATGATGATATCATGATGATGATGATATCATGATGATGAGATGATGATGATGATGATATCATGATGATGATGATGATATCATGATGATGATATCATGATGATGATGATATCATGATGATGATATCATGATGATGATGATATCATGATGATGAGATGATGATGATGATGATATCATGATGATGATGATGATATCATGATGATGATATCATGATGATGATGATATCATGATGATGATATCATGATGATGATGATGATGATATTATGATGATGATATCATGATGATGATGATGATATTATGATGATGATATCATGATGATGATATCATGATGATGATGATATCATGATGATGATGATGATATCATGATGATGATATCATGATGATGATGATGATATCATGGTGATGATATCATGATGATGATATCATGATGATGATGATGATGATGATATCATGATGATGATGATAAAATCATGATGATGATATCATGATGATGATATCATGATGATGATATCATGATGATGATGATATCATGATAATGATGATGATATCATGATGATGATATCATGATGATGATGATGATGATATCATGGTGATGATATCATGATGATGATGATATCATGATGATGATGATGATATCATGATGATGATGATGATGATATCATGATGATGATGATGATGATGATATCATGATGATGGTAAGATGTTGATGATGATGATATCATGATGATGGTAAGATGATGATGATGATGATGATATCATGATGATGATGATATCATGATGATGATGATATCATGATGATGATGATATCATGATGATGAGATGATGATGATGATGATATCATGATGATGTTATCATGATGATGATGATGATATCATGATGATGATATCATGATGATGATATCATGATGATGATGATATCATGATGATGATGATATCATGATGATGATGATATCATGATGATGAGATGATGATGATGATGATATCATGATGATGATGATGATATCATGATGATGATATCATGATGATGATGATGATGATGATGATGATATGATGATGATGATGATGATATCATGATGATGATGATATCATGATGATGATGATATCATGATGATGATATCATGATGATGATATCATGATGATGATGATATCATGATGATGATGATATCATAATGATGATATCATGATGATGATGATATGATGATATGATGATGATATCATGATGATGATGATATCATGAAGATGATGATATCATGATGATGATGATATCATGATGATGATGATGATGATGATGATATCATGATGATGATGATGATGATGATGATATCATGATGATGATGATATCATGATGATGATGATATCATGAAGATGATGATATCATGATGATGATGATATCATGATGATGATGATGATGATGATGATGATATCATGATGATGATGATGATGATGATGATGATATCATGATGATGATGATGATATCATGATGATGATGATGATGATGATATCATGATGATGATGATGATGATATCATGATGATGATATCATGATGATGATGATATCATGATGATGATGATATCATGATGATGATGATGATGATGATATTATGATGATGATATCATGATGATGATGATGATGATGATATCATGATGATGATATCATGATGATGATGATGATGATATCATGATGATATCATGATGATGATATCATGATGATGATGATGATGATATTATGATGATGATATCATGATGATGATGATGATGATATCATGATGATGATATCATGATGATGATATCATGATGATGATGATGATGATGATGATATCATGATGATGATATCATGATGATGATATCATGATGATGATATCATGATGATGATATCATGATGTTGATGATGATATCATGATGATGATGATGATATCATGATGATGATATCATGATGATGATATCATGATGATGATATCATGATGATGATATCATGATGTTGATGATGATATCATGATGATGATGATGATATCATGATGATGATGATGATATCATGATGATGATGATGATATCATGATGATGATGATGATATCATGATGATGATATCATGATGATGATGATGATGATATCATGATGATGATGATATCATGATGATGATATCATGATGATGATGATATCATGATGATGATGATGATGATGATATCATGATGATGATATCATGATGATGATATCATGATGATGATGATATCATGATGATGATGATGATATCATGATGACGATATCATGATGATGATATCATGATGATGATATCATGATGATGATATCATGATGATGATGATATCATGATGATGATGATGATATCATGATGATGATGATGATGATATCATGATGATGATGATGATGATGATATCATGATGATGGTAAGATGTTGATGATGATGATATCATGATGATGGTAAGATGATGATGATGATGATGATATCATGATGATGATGATATCATGATGATGATGATATCATGATGATGATGATATCATGATGATGAGATGATGATGATGATGATATCATGATGATGTTATCATGATGATGATGATGATATCATGATGATGATATCATGATGATGATATCATGATGATGATGATATCATGATGATGATGATATCATGATGATGATGATATCATGATGATGAGATGATGATGATGATGATATCATGATGATGATGATGATATCATGATGATGATATCATGATGATGATGATATCATGATGATGATGATATCATGATGATGATATCATGATGATGATGATATCATGATGATGAGATGATGATGATGATGATATCATGATGATGATGATGATATCATGATGATGATATCATGATGATGATCATATCATGATGATGATATCATGATGATGATGATGATGATATTATGATGATGATATCATGATGATGATGATGATATTATGATGATGATATCATGATGATGATATCATGATGATGATGATATCATGATGATGATGATGATATCATGATGATGATATCATGATGATGATGATGATATCATGGTGATGATATCATGATGATGATATCATGATGATGATGATGATGATGATATCATGATGATGATGATGATAATATCATGATGATGATATCATGATGATGATATCATGATGATGATATCATGATGATGATATCATGATGATGATGATATCATGATAATGATGATGATATCATGATGATGATATCATGATGATGATGATGATATCATGGTGATGATATCATGATGATGATATCATGATGATGATATCATGATGATGATATCATGATGATGATATCATGATGATGATGATGATGATATCATGATGATGATGATGATGATATCATGATGATGATATCATGATGATGATATCATGATGATGATATCATGATGATGATATCATGATGATGATGATGATGATGATGATATCATGATGATGATATCATGATGATGATATCATGATGATGATATCATGATGATGATATCATGATGATGATGATATCATGATGATGATGATGATATCATGATGATGATGATGATATCATGATGATGATATCATGATGATGATGATGATGATATCATGATGATGATATCATGATGATGATGATATCATGATGATGATATCATGATGATGATGATGATGATGATATTATGATGATGATATCATGATGATGATGATGATGATGATATCATGATGATGATATCATGATGATGATGATGATGATATCATGATGATGATGATGATATCATGATGATGATATCATGATGATGATATCATGATGATGATGATGATGATATTATGATGATGATATCATGATGATGATGATGATGATATCATGATGATGATATCATGATGATGATATCATGATGATGATATCATGATGATGATGATGATGATGATGATATCATGATGATGATATCATGATGATGATATCATGATGATGATATCATGATGATGATATCATGATGTTGATGATGATATCATGATGATGATGATGATATCATGATGATGATATCATGATGATGATATCATGATGATGATATCATGATGATGATATCATGATGTTGATGATGATATCATGATGATGATGATGATATCATGATGATGATGATGATATCATGATGATGATGATGATATCATGATGATGATGATGATATCATGATGATGATATCATGATGATGATGATGATGATATCATGATGATGATGATATCATGATGATGATATCATGATGATGATGATATCATGATGATGATGATGATGATGATATCATGATGATGATATCATGATGATGATATCATGATGATGATGATATCATGATGATGATGATGATATCATGATGACGATATCATGATGATGATATCATGATGATGATATCATGATGATGATATCATGATGATGATGATATCATGATGATGATGATGATATCATGATGATGATGATGATGATATCATGATGATGATGATGATGATGATATCATGATGATGGTAAGATGTTGATGATGATGATATCATGATGATGGTAAGATGATGATGATGATGATGATATCATGATGATGATGATATCATGATGATGATGATATCATGATGATGATGATATCATGATGATGAGATGATGATGATGATGATATCATGATGATGTTATCATGATGATGATGATGATATCATGATGATGATATCATGATGATGATATCATGATGATGATGATATCATGATGATGATGATATCATGATGATGATGATATCATGATGATGAGATGATGATGATGATGATATCATGATGATGATGATGATATCATGATGATGATATCATGATGATGATGATATCATGATGATGATATCATGATGATGATGATATCATGATGATGAGATGATGATGATGATGATATCATGATGATGATGATGATATCATGATGATGATATCATGATGATGATGATATCATGATGATGATATCATGATGATGATGATGATGATATTATGATGATGATATCATGATGATGATGATGATATTATGATGATGATATCATGATGATGATATCATGATGATGATGATATCATGATGATGATGATGATATCATGATGATGATATCATGATGATGATGATGATATCATGGTGATGATATCATGATGATGATATCATGATGATGATGATGATGATATCATGATGATGATGATGATAATATCATGATGATGATATCATGATGATGATATCATGATGATGATATCATGATGATGATGATATCATGATAATGATGATGATATCATGATGATGATATCATGATGATGATGATGATATCATGGTGATGATATCATGATGATGATATCATGATGATGATATCATGATGATGATATCATGATGATGATATCATGATGATGATATCATGATGATGATGATGATGATATCATGATGATGATGATGATGATATCATGATGATGATATCATGATGATGATATCATGATGATGATATCATGATGATGATATCATGATGATGATGATGATGATGATGATCATCATGATGATGATGATCATGATATCATCATCATCATCATCATCATCATGATATCATCATCATGATGATGATGATGATGATGATGATATCATGATGATGATATCATGATGATGATATCATGATGATGATATCATGATGATGATATCATGATGATGATATCATGATGATGATGATATCATGATGATGATGATGATATCATGATGATGATGATGATATCATGATGATGATATCATGATGATGATGATGATGATGATATCATGATGATGATATCATGATGATGATATCATGATGATGATATCATGATGATGATATCATGATGATGATATCATGATGATGATATCATGATGATGATGATGATATCATGATGATGATATCATGATGATAATGATATCATGATGATGATGATATCATGATGATGATGATATCATGATGATGATGATGATATTATGATGATGATGATGATATCATGATGATGATGATGATGATATCATGATGATGATATCATGATGATGATATCATGATGATGATATCATGATGATGATGATGATGATATCATGATGATGATATCATGATGATGATATCATGATGATGATATCATGATGATGATGATGATATCATGATGATGATGATGATATCATGATGATGATGATGATATCATGATGATGATATCATGATGATGATATCATGATGATGATGATGATGATGATATCATGATGATGATGATATCATGATGATGATGATGATATCATGATGATGATATCATGATGATGATGATATCATGATGATGATGATGATATCATGATGATGATGATGATGATGATGATATCATGATGATGATGATGATGATATCATGATGATGATGATGATGATGATATCATGATGATGATATCATGATGATGATATCATGATGATGATGATATCATGATGATGATGATGATATCATGATGATGATGATGATGATGATATCATGATGATGATGATATCGATGATGATGATATCCTGATGATGATGATATCATGATGATGATATCCTGATGATGATGATATCATGATGATGATGATGATGATGATATCATGATGATGATATCGATGATGATGATGATGATGATGATATCATGATGATGATATCCTGATGATGATGATATCATGATGATGATATCCTGATGATGATGATATCATGATGATGATGATGATGATGATATCATGATGATGATGATATCGATGATGATGATGATGATGATATCATGATGATGATATCCTGATGATGATGATATCATGATGATGATATCCTGATGATGATGATATCATGATGATATCATGATGATGATGATGATGATGATATCATGATGATGATGATATCATGATGATGATGATGATATCATGATGATGATGATGATATCATGATATGATGATGATGATATTATGATGATGATATCATGATATGATGATGATGATGATGATGATATTATGATGATATCATGATGATGATATGATGATGATGATGATATCCTGATGATGATGATATCGATGATGATGATGATGATGATATCATGATGATGATATCCTGATGATGATGATATCATGATGATGATATCCTGATGATGATGATATCATGATGATGATGATGATGATGATATCATGATGATGATATCGATGATGATGATATCATGATGATATCATGATGATGATGATGATGATGATATCATGATGATGATGATATCATGATGATGATGATGATATCATGATGATGATGATGATGATATCATGATATGATGATGATGATATTATGATGATGATATCATGATATGATGATGATGATGATGATGATATTATGATGATGATGATGATATCATGATATGATGATGATGATATTATGATGATGATATCATGATATGATGATGATGATGATGATATTATGATGATATCATGATGATGATATGATGATGATGATGATGATGATGATATCCTGATGATGATGATATCATGATGATGATGATGATATCATGATGATGATGATATGATGATGATGATGATGATGATGATATGATGATGATGATGATATCATGATGATGATGATATCATGATGATGATGATATCATGATGATGATGATGATATGATGATGATGATGATGATGATGATATCGTGATGATGATGATATCATGATGATGATGATATCATGATGATGATGATGATATCATGATGATGATGATGATGATGATATCATGATGATGATGATATCATGATGATGATGATGATGATGATGATATCATGATGATGATATCATGATGATGATATCATGATGATGATGATATCATGATGATGATGATATCATGATGATGATGATGATGATATCATGATGATGATGATGATGATGATGATATCATGATGATGATGATGATGATATCATGATGATGATGATGATGATGATATCATGATGATGATGATGATGATATCATGATGATGATGATGATGATGATATCATGATGATGATGATGATGATGATATCATGATGATGATGATGATGATATCATGATGATGATGATGATGATGATATCATGATGATGATGATGATGATGATATCATGATGATGATATCATGATGATGATATCATGATGATGATATCATGATGATGATGATATCATGATGATGATGATGATATCATGATGATGATGATGATGATATCATGATGATGATGATGATATCATGATGATGATGATGATGATATCATGATGATGATGATATCGATGATGATGATGATGATGATGATATCATGATGATGATATCCTGATGATGATGATATCATGATGATGATGATATCATGATGATGATATCCTGATGATGATGATATCATGATGATGATATCCTGATGATGATGATATCATGATGATGATGATGATGATATCATGATGATGATGATATCATGATGATGATGATGAAGATATCATGATGATGGTGATGATATCATGATATGATGATGATGATGATATTATGATGATGATATCATGATATGATGATGATGATGATGATGATATTATGATGATATCATGATGATGATATGATGATGATGATGACATCCTGATGATGATGATATCATGATGATGATGATGATATCATGATGATGATGATGATGATATCATGATGATGATGATATGATGATGATGATGATGATATGATGATGATGATGATGATATCATGATGATGATGATATCATGATGATGATGATATCATGATGATGATGATATCATGATGATGATGATGATGATGATATCATGATGATGATATCATGATGATGATATCATGATGATGATATCATGATGATGATGATATCATGATGATGATATCATGATGATGATATCATGATGATGATGATGATGATGATGATATCATGATGATGATGATATCGATGATGATATCGATGATGATATCATGATGATGATATCCTGATGATGATGATATCATGATGATGATGATGATGATATCATGATGATGATATCGATGATGATATCATGATGATGATATCCTGATGATGATGATATCATGATGATGATGATGATGATATCATGATGATGATGATGATGATATCATGATGATGATATCATGATGATGATGATGATGATATCATGATGATGATGATATCATGATGATGATGATGATGATGATATCATGAAGATGATGATGATGATGATATCATGATGATGATGATGATGATGATATCATGATGATGATATCATGATGATGATGATGATGATGATATCATGATGATGATGATGATGAGATCATGATGATGATGATATCATGATGATGATGATGATGATATCATGATGATGATATCATGATGATGATATCATGATGATGATGATGATGATGATATCATGATGATGATATCATGATGATGATATGATGATGATGATGATGATGATATCATGATGATGATATCATGATGATGATGATGATGATATCATGATGATGATGATGATGATATGATGATAATGATGATGATGATGATGATATCATGATGATGATGATGATGATGATGATGATGATGATATCATGATGATGATATCATGATGATGATATCATGATGATGATATCATGATGATGATGATGATGATATCATGATGATGATGATGATGATATCATGATGATGATGATGATGATATGATGATGATGATGATGATGATGATGATGATGATGATGATGATATCATGATGATGATATCATGATGATGATATCATGATGATGATGATATCATGATGATGATGATGATGATATTATGATGATGATGATGATATCATGATGATGATGATGATGATGATATCATGATGATGATGATGATGATATCATGATGATGATGATGATATCATGATGATGATGATGATGATGATATCATGATGATGATATCATGATGATGATATCATGATGATGATGATATCATGATGATGATGATATCATGATGATGATGATGATGATATCATGATGATGATGATGATATCATGATGATGATGATGATGATGATGATATCATGATGATGATGATATCGATGATGATGATGATGATGATATCATGATGATGATATCCTGATGATGATGATATCATGATGATGATATCCTGATGATGATGATATCATGATGATGATATCCTGATGATGATGATATCATGATGATATCATGATGATGATGATGATGATATCATGATGATGATGATGATATCATGATGATGATGATGATGATGATATCATGATGATGATGATGATATCATGATATGATGATGATGATATTATGATGATGATATCATGATATGATGATGATGATGATGACATTATGATGATATCATGATGATGATATGATGATGATGATGACATCCTGATGATGATGATATCATGATGATGATGATGATATCATGATGATGATGATGATGATATCATGATGATGATGATATCATGATGATGATGATGATGATATCATGATGATGATGATATCATGATGATGATGATATGATGATGATGATGATGATATCATGATGATGATGATGATGATGATGATGATATCATGATGATGATGATGATGATGATGATATCATGATGATGATATCATGATGATGATATCATGATGATGATGATATCATGATGATGATATCATGATGATGATATCATGATGATGATGATGATGATGATATCATGATGATGATGATATCGATAATGATATCGATGATGATATCATGATGATGATATCATGATGATGATGATATCATGATGATGATGATGATGATGATGATATCATGATGATGATGATATCGATGATGATATCATGATGATGATATCGATGATGATATCATGATGATGATATCGATGATGATATCATGATGATGATATCATGATGATGATGATGATGATATCATGATGATGATGATATCATGATGATGATGATGATGATGATATCATGAAGATGATGATGATGATGATATCATGATGATGATGATGATGATATCATGATGATGATGATGATGATATCATGATGATGATATCATGATGATGATGATGATGATATCATGATGATGATGATGATGATGATGATGATATCATGATGATGATATCATGATGATGATGATGATGATATCATGATGATGATGATGATGATGATGATGATATCATGATGATGATGATGATGATATCATGATGATGATATCATGATGATGATATAATGATGATGATATCATGATGATGATGATGATGATATCATGATGATGATATCATGATGATGATGATGATGATATCATGATGATGATGATGATGATATGATGATGATGATTATGATGATGATGATGATGATATCATGATGATATCATGATGATGATGATGATGATGATGATGATGATGATGATATCATGATGATGATGATGATGATATCATGATGATGATGATGATGATGATGATGATATCATGATGATGATCATGATGATGATATCATGATGATGATGATATCGATGATGATGATGATGATGATGATGATATCATGATGATGATATCCTGATGATGATGATATCATGATGATGATATCATGATGATGATATCCTGATGATGATGATGTCATGATGATGATATCCTGATGATGATGATATCATGATGATAATGATGTCATGATGATGATATCCTGATGATGATGATATCATGATGATATCATGATGATATCATGATGATGATGATGATGATATCATGATGATGATGATATGATGATGATGATGATGTCATGATGATGATGATGATGATATCATGATATGATGATGATGATATTATGATGATGATATCATGATATGATGATGATGATGATGATGATATTATGATGATATCATGATGATGATATGATGATGATGATGATATCCTGATGATGATGATATCATGATGATGATGATGATATCATGATGATGATGATGATATCATGATGATGATATCATGATGATGATGATGATGATGATGATATCATGATGATGATGATGATATCATGATGATGATATCATGATGATGATATCATGATGATGATATCATGATGATATCATGATGATATCATGATGATGATGATGATATCATGATGATGATCATGATGATGATATCATGATGATGATGATATCGATGATGATGATGATGATGATGATATCATGATGATGATATCCTGATGATGATGATATCATGATGATGATATCATGATGATGATATCCTGATGATGATGATATCATGATGATGATATCCTGATGATGATGATATCATGATGATATCATGATGATATCATGATGATGATGATGATGATATCATGATGATGATGATATGATGATGATGATGATGATGTCATGATGATGATGATGATATCATGATATGATGATGATGATATTATGATGATGATATCATGATATGATGATGATGATGATGATGATGATGATGATATTATGATGATATCATGATGATGATATGATGATGATGATGATATGATGATGATGATGATATCATGATGATGATGATGATATCATGATGATGATGATGATATCATGATGATGATGATATCATGATGATGATGATGATATGATGATGATGACGATATCATGATGATGATGATATCATGATGATGATGATATCATGATGATGATGATATCATGATGATGATGATGATGATGATATCATGATGATGATGATGATGATATCATGATGATGATGATGATGATGATATCATGATGATGATGATGATATCATGATGATGATATCATGATGATGATGATATCATGATGATGATGATGATATCATGATGATGATGATGATATCATGATGATGATGATATCATGATGATGATGATATCGATGATGATGATGATGATGATGATGATGATATCATGATGATGATATCCTGATGATGATGATATCCTGATGATGATGATATCATGATGATGATATCCTGATGATGATGACATCATGATGATATCATGATGATGATGATGATGATATCATGATGATGATGATGATGATATCATGATGATGATGATGATAACATGATATGATGATGATGATGATATTATGATGATGATATCATGATATGATGATGATGATGATGATATTATGATGATATCATGATGATGATATGATGATGATGATGACATCCTGATGATGATGATATCATGATGATGATGATGATATCATGATGATGATGATGATGATGATATCATGATGATGATGATGATGATATCATGATGATGATGATATCATGATGATGATGATATGATGATGATGATGATGATATCATGATGATGATGATATCATGATGATGATGATATCATGATGATGATGATGATGATGATATCATGATGATGATATCATGATGATGATATCATGATGATGATATCATGATGATGATGATATCATGATGATGATATCATGATGATGATATCATGATGATGATGATGATGATGATATCATGATGATGATGACATCGATAATGATATCGATGATGATATCATGATGATGATATCCTGATGATGATGATATCATGATGATGATATCGATGATGATATCATGATGATGATATCGATGATGATATCATGATGATGATATAGATGTTGATATCATGATGATGATATCGATGATGATATCATGATGATGATGATGATGATATCATGATGATGATGATATCATGATGATGATATCATGATGATGATGATGATGATATCATGATGATGATGATATCATGATGATGATGATGATGATATCATGAAGATGATATCATGAAGATGATGATGATGATGATATCATGATGATTATGATGATGATATCATGATGATGATGATGATGATGATATCATGATGATGATATCATGATGATGATATCATGATGATGATATCATGATGATGATGATGATGATATCATGATGATGATATCATGATGATGATGATGATGATATCATGATGATGATATCATGATGATGATGATGATATCATGATGATGATGATGATGATATCATGATGATGATATCATGATGATGATGATGATGATGATATCATGATGATGATGATATGATGATGATGATGATGATGATGATGATGATATCATGATGATGATGATATCATGATGATGATGATGATGATGATGATGATGATGATATCATGATGATGATGATATCATGATGATGATGATGATGATGATGATATCATGATGATGATGATGATATCATGATGATGATGATGATATCATGATGATGATCATGATGATGATATCATGATGATGATGATATCGATGATGATAATGATGATGATGATATCATGATGATGATATCCTGATGATGATGATATCATGATGATGATATCATGATGATGATATCCTGATGATGATGATATCATGATGATGATATCCTGATGATGATGATATCATGATGATATCATGATGATATGATGATGATGATGATATCATGATGATGATGATATCATGATGATGATGATGATATCATGATGATGATGATGATATGATGATGATGATGATATTATGATGATGATATCATGATATGATGATGATGATGATGATATTATGATGATATCATGATGATGATATGATGATGATGATGATATCCTGATGATGATGATATCATGATGATGATGATGATGATATCATGATGATGAAGATGATATCATGATGATTATGATGATGATATCATGATGATGATGATATCATGATGATGATGATATCATGATGATGATGATGATGATGATGATGATATCATGATGATGATGATGATATCATGATGATGATGATGATGATGATATCATGATGATGATGATGATGATGATATCATGATGATGATGATATCATGATGATGATATCATGATGAGGATGATGATGATATCATGATGATGATATCATGATGAGGATGATGATGATATCATGATGATGATGATGATATCATGATGATGATGATGATGATGATGATGATGATATGATGATGATGATGATATCATGATGATGATGATGATGATATCATGATGATGAAGATGATATCATGATGATTATGATGATGATATCATGATGATGATGATATCATGATGATGATGATATCATGATGATGATGATGATGATGATGATATCATGATGATGATGATGATATCATGATGATGATGATGATGATGATATCATGATGATGATGATGATGATGATATCATGATGATGATGATATCATGATGATGATATCATGATGAGGATGATGATGATATCATGATGATGATGATGATATCATGATGATGATATCATGATGATGATATCATGATGATGATGATATCATGATGATGATGATATCATAATGATGATATCATGATGATGATGATATGATGATATGATGATGATATCATGATGATGATGATATCATGAAGATGATGATATCATGATGATGATGATATTATGATGATGATGATGATGATATCATGATGATGATGATGATGATGATATCATGATGATGATGATATCATGATGATGATGATATCATGAAGATGATGATATCATGATGATGATGATATCATGATGATGATGATGATGATGATGATGATGATATCATGATGATGATGATGATGATGATGATATCATGATGATGATGATGATATCATGATGATGATGATGATGATGATATCATGATGATGATGATGATGATATCATGATGATGATATCATGATGATGATGATATCATGATGATGATATCATGATGATGATGATGATGAAATTATGATGATGATATCATGATGATGATGATGATGATGATGATATCATGATGATGATATCATGATGATGATGATGATGATGATGATGATGATATCATGATGATGATGATGATATCATGATGATGATGATGATGATGATGATGATATTATGATGATGATATCATGATGATGATGATGATGATATCATGATGATGATATCATGATGATATCATGATGATGATGATGATATCATGATGATGATCATGATGATGATATCATGATGATGATGATATCGATGATGATGATGATGATGATGATATCATGATGATGATATCCTGATGATGATGATATCATGATGATGATATCATGATGATTATATCCTGATGATGATGATATCATGATGATGATATCCTGATGATGATGATGATATCATGATGATGATGATGATGATATCATGATGATGATGATATCATGATGATGATGATATCATGATGATGATGATATCATGATGATGATGATGATATGATGATGATGATGATGATGATGATATCATGATGATGATGATATCATGATGATGATGATATCATGATGATGATGATGATGATGATGATATCATGATGATGATATCATGATGATGATATCATGATGATGATGATATCATGATGATGATATGATGATGATGATGATGATATGATGATGATATCATGATGATGATGATATCGATGATGATATCATGATGATGATATCGATGATGATATCATGATGATGATATCATGATGATGATATCATGATGATGATATCATGATGATGATGATGATGATGATATCATGATGATGATGATGATGATGATATCATGATGATGATGATATCGATGATGATATCGATGATGATATCATGATGATGATATCGATGATGATATCATGATGATGATTATGATGATTTCATGATGATGATATCATGATGATGATGATGATGATATCATGATGATGATGATATCGATGATGATATCGATGATGATATCATGATGATGATATCCTGATGATGATGATGATGATATCATGATGATGATGATGATGATATCATGATGATATCATGATGATGATATCCTGATGATGATGATATCATGATGATGATGATGATGATATCATGATGATGATGATGATGATATCATGATGATGATATCATGATGATGATGATGATGATATCATGATGATGATATCATGATGATGATGATGATGATATCATGATGATGATGATATCGATGATGATATCGATGATGATATCGATGATGATATCATGATGATGATATCCTGATGATGATGATGATGATATCATGATGATGATGATGATGATATCATGATGATATCATGATGATGATATCCTGATGATGATGATATCATGATGATGATGATGATGATATCATGATGATGATGATGATGATATCATGATGATGATATCATGATGATGATGATGATGATATCATGATGATGATGATATCATGATGATGATGATGATATCATGATGATGATGATGATGATATCATGATGATGATATCATGATGATGATGATGATGATATCATGATGATGATGATATCATGATGATGATGATGATGATGATATCATGAAGATGATGATGATGATGATATCATGATGATGATGATGATGATATCATGATGATGATATCATGATGATGATGATGATGATATCATGATGATGATGATATCATGATGATGATGATGATGATGATATCATGAAGATGATGATGATGATGATATCATGATGATGATGATGATGATATCATGATGATGATATCATGATGATGATGATGATGATATCATGATGATGATGATGATGATGATATCATGATGATGATATCATGATGATGATGATGATGATGATGATGATGATGATGATATCATGATGATGATGATGATGATGATGATGATATCATGATGATGATGATGATGATATTATGATGATGCTGATGATATCATGATGATGATGATGATGATATCATGATGATGATGATGATGATATCATGATGATGATGATGATGATGATATCATGATGATGATGATGATGATATCATGATGATGATATCATGATGATGATATCATGATGATGATGATATCATGATGATGATGATGATATCATGATGATGATGATGATGATATCATGATGATGATGATGATATCATGATGATGATGATGATGATGATGATATCATGATGATGATATCATGATGATGATATCATGATGATGATATCATGATGATGATGATATCATGATGATGATATCATGATGATGATGATATCATGATGATGATATCATGATGATGATATCATGATGATGATGATGATGATGATATCATGATGATGATGATATCGATGATGATATCGATGATGATATCATGATGATGATATCCTGATGAATATGATATCATGATGATGATGATGATGATATCATGATGATGATATCGATGATGATATCATGATGATGATATCCTGATGATGATGATATCATGATGATGATGATGATGATATCATGATGATGATGATGATGATATCATGATGATGATGATGATGATATCATGATGATGATGATGATGATATCATGATGATGATGATATCATGATGATGATGATATCATGATGATGATGATGATGATGATATCATGAAGATGATGATGATGATGATGATATCATGATGATGATGATATCATGATGATGATATCATGATGATGATGATGATGATATCATGATGATGATGATATCATGATGATGATGATGATGATATCATGAAGATGATGATGATGATGATATCATGATGATTATGATGATGATATCATGATGATGATGATGATGATGATATCATGATGATGATATCATGATGATGATATCATGATGATGATATCATGATGATGATGATGATGACATCATGATGATGATATCATGATGATGATGATGATGATATCATGATGATGATATCATGATGATGATGATGATATCATGATGATGATGATGATGATATCATGATGATGATATCATGATGATGATGATGATGATGATATCATGATGATGATGATATGATGATGATGATGATGATGATGATGATATCATGATGATGATGATATCATGATGATGATGATGATGATGATGATGATATCATGATGATGATGATATCATGATGATGATGATGATGATGATGATATCATGATGATGATGATGATATCATGATGATGATATCATGATGATGATATCATGATGATGATATCATGATGATGATATCATGATGATATCATGATGATGATATCATGATGATATCATGATGATGATGATGATATCATGATGATGATCATGATGATGATATCATGATGATGATGATATCGATGATGATAATGATGATGATGATATCATGATGATGATATCCTGATGATGATGATATCATGATGATGATATCATGATGATGATATCCTGATGATGATGATATCATGATGATGATATTCTGATGATGATGATATCATGATGATATCATGATGATATGATGATGATGATGATATCATGATGATGATGATATCATGATGATGATGATGATATCATGATGATGATGATGATATGATGATGATGATGATATTATGATGATGATATCATGATATGATGATGATGATGATGATATTATGATGATATCATGATGATGATATGATGATGATGATGATATCCTGATGATGATGATATCATGATGATGATGATGATGATATCATGATGATGAAGATGATATCATGATGATTATGATGATGATATCATGATGATGATGATATCATGATGATGATGATATCATGATGATGATGATGATGATGATGATGATATCATGATGATGATGATGATATCATGATGATGATGATGATGATGATATCATGATGATGATGATGATGATGATATCATGATGATGATGATATCATGATGATGATATCATGATGAGGATGATGATGATATCATGATGATGATATCATGATGAGGATGATGATGATATCATGATGATGATGATGATATCATGATGATGATGATGATGATGATGATGATGATATGATGATGATGATGATGATATCATGATGATGATGATGATGATATCATGATGATGAAGATGATATCATGATGATTATGATGATGATATCATGATGATGATGATATCATGATGATGATGATGATATCATGATGATGATGATGATGATGATGATGATGATATGATGATGATGATGATGATATCATGATGATGATGATGATGATATCATGATGATGAAGATGATATCATGATGATTATGATGATGATATCATGATGATGATGATATCATGATGATGATGATATCATGATGATGATGATGATGATGATGATGATATCATGATGATGATGATGATATCATGATGATGATGATGATGATGATATCATGATGATGATGATGATGATGATATCATGATGATGATGATATCATGATGATGATATCATGATGAGGATGATGATGATATCATGATGATGATGATGATATCATGATGATGATATCATGATGATGATATCATGATGATGATGATATCATGATGATGATGATATCATAATGATGATATCATAATGATGATATCATGATGATGATGATATGATGATATGATGATGATATCATGATGATGATGATATCATGAAGATGATGATATCATGATGATGATGATATTATGATGATGATGATGATGATATCATGATGATGATGATGATGATGATATCATGATGATGATGATATCATGATGATGATGATATCATGAAGATGATGATATCATGATGATGATGATATCATGATGATGATGATGATGATGATGATGATGATATCATGATGATGATGATGATGATGATGATATCATGATGATGATGATGATATCATGATGATGATGATGATGATGATATCATGATGATGATGATGATGATATCATGATGATGATATCATGATGATGATGATATCATGATGATGATATCATGATGATGATGATGATGAAATTATGATGATGATATCATGATGATGATGATGATGATGATGATATCATGATGATGATATCATGATGATGATGATGATGATGATGATGATATCATGATGATGATGATGATATCATGATGATGATATCATGATGATGATGATGATGATATTATGATGATGATATCATGATGATGATGATGATGATATCATGATGATGATATCATGATGATATCATGATGATGATATCATGATGATGATCATGATGATGATATCATGATGATGATATCATGATGATGATGATATGATGATGATGATGATGATGATGATGATGATATCATGATGATGATGATATCATGATGATGATGATGATGATGATGATGATGATATCATGATGATGATGATATCATGATGATGATGATGATGATGATGATATCATGATGATGATGATGATATCATGATGATGATATCATGATGATGATATCATGATGATGATATCATGATGATGATATCATGATGATATCATGATGATGATATCATGATGATATCATGATGATGATGATGATATCATGATGATGATCATGATGATGATATCATGATGATGATGATATCGATGATGATAATGATGATGATGATATCATGATGATGATATCCTGATGATGATGATATCATGATGATGATATCATGATGATGATATCCTGATGATGATGATATCATGATGATGATGATGATATGATGATGATGATGATATCATGATGATGATGATGATATGATGATGATGATGATATTATGATGATGATATCATGATATGATGATGATGATGATGATATTATGATGATATCATGATGATGATATGATGATGATGATGATATCCTGATGATGAAGATGATATCATGATGATTATGATGATGATATCATGATGATGATGATATCATGATGATGATGATATCATGATGATGATGATGATGATGATGATGATATCATGATGATGATGATGATATCATGATGATGATGATGATGATGATATCATGATGATGATGATGATGATGATATCATGATGATGATGATATCATGATGATGATATCATGATGAGGATGATGATGATATCATGATGATGATATCATGATGAGGATGATGATGATATCATGATGATGATGATGATATCATGATGATGATGATGATGATGATGATGATGATATGATGATGATGATGATGATATCATGATGATGATGATGATGATATCATGATGATGAAGATGATATCATGATGATTATGATGATGATATCATGATGATGATGATATCATGATGATGATGATATCATGATGATGATGATGATGATGATGATGATATCATGATGATGATGATGATATCATGATGATGATGATGATGATGATATCATGATGATGATGATGATGATGATATCATGATGATGATGATATCATGATGATGATATCATGATGAGGATGATGATGATATCATGATGATGATGATGATATCATGATGATGATATCATGATGATGATATCATGATGATGATGATATCATGATGATGATGATATCATAATGATGATATCATGATGATGATGATATGATGATATGATGATGATATCATGATGATGATGATATCATGAAGATGATGATATCATGATGATGATGATATTATGATGATGATGATGATGATATCATGATGATGATGATGATGATGATATCATGATGATGATGATATCATGATGATGATGATATCATGAAGATGATGATATCATGATGATGATGATATCATGATGATGATGATGATGATGATGATGATGATATCATGATGATGATGATGATGATGATGATATCATGATGATGATGATGATATCATGATGATGATGATGATGATGATATCATGATGATGATGATGATGATGATATCATGATGATGATATCATGATGATGATGATATCATGATGATGATATCATGATGATGATGATGATGAAATTATGATGATGATATCATGATGATGATGATGATGATGATGATATCATGATGATGATATCATGATGATGATGATGATGATGATGATGATGATATCATGATGATGATGATGATATCATGATGATGATATCATGATGATGATGATGATGATATTATGATGATGATATCATGATGATGATGATGATGATATCATGATGATGATATCATGATGATATCATGATGATGATGATGATATCATGATGATGATCATGATGATGATATCATGATGATGATATCATGATGATGATGATGATGATGATATCATGATGATGATGATATGATGATGATGATGATGATGATGATGATGATATCATGATGATGATGATATCATGATGATGATGATGATGATGATGATGATGATATCATGATGATGATGATATCATGATGATGATGATGATGATGATGATGATATCATGATGATGATGATGATATCATGATGATGATATCATGATGATGATATCATGATGATGATATCATGATGATGATATCATGATGATATCATGATGATGATATCATGATGATATCATGATGATGATGATGATATCATGATGATGATCATGATGATGATATCATGATGATGATGATATCGATGATGATAATGATGATGATGATATCATGATGATGATATCCTGATGATGATGATATCATGATGATGATATCATGATGATGATATCCTGATGATGATGATATCATGATGATGATGATGATATGATGATGATGATGATATCATGATGATGATGATGATATGATGATGATGATGATATTATGATGATGATATCATGATATGATGATGATGATGATGATATTATGATGATATCATGATGATGATATGATGATGATGATGATATCCTGATGATGATGATATCATGATGATGATGATGATGATATCATGATGATGAAGATGATATCATGATGATTATGATGATGATATCATGATGATGATGATATCATGATGATGATGATATCATGATGATGATGATGATGATGATGATGATATCATGATGATGATGATGATATCATGATGATGATGATGATGATGATATCATGATGATGATGATGATGATGATATCATGATGATGATGATATCATGATGATGATATCATGATGAGGATGATGATGATATCATGATGATGATATCATGATGAGGATGATGATGATATCATGATGATGATGATGATATCATGATGATGATGATGATGATGATGATGATGATATGATGATGATGATGATGATATCATGATGATGATGATGATGATATCATGATGATGAAGATGATATCATGATGATTATGATGATGATATCATGATGATGATGATATCATGATGATGATGATATCATGATGATGATGATGATGATGATGATGATATCATGATGATGATGATGATATCATGATGATGATGATGATGATGATATCATGATGATGATGATGATGATGATATCATGATGATGATGATATCATGATGATGATATCATGATGAGGATGATGATGATATCATGATGATGATGATGATATCATGATGATGATATCATGATGATGATATCATGATGATGATGATATCATGATGATGATGATATCATAATGATGATATCATGATGATGATGATATGATGATATGATGATGATATCATGATGATGATGATATCATGAAGATGATGATATCATGATGATGATGATATTATGATGATGATGATGATGATATCATGATGATGATGATGATGATGATATCATGATGATGATGATATCATGATGATGATGATATCATGAAGATGATGATATCATGATGATGATGATATCATGATGATGATGATGATGATGATGATGATGATATCATGATGATGATGATGATGATGATGATATCATGATGATGATGATGATATCATGATGATGATGATGATGATGATATCATGATGATGATGATGATGATATCATGATGATGATATCATGATGATGATGATATCATGATGATGATATCATGATGATGATGATGATGAAATTATGATGATGATATCATGATGATGATGATGATGATGATGATATCATGATGATGATATCATGATGATGATGATGATGATGATGATGATGATATCATGATGATGATGATGATATCATGATGATGATATCATGATGATGATGATGATGATATTATGATGATGATATCATGATGATGATGATGATGATATCATGATGATGATATCATGATGATATCATGATGATGATGATGATATCATGATGATGATCATGATGATGATATCATGATGATGATATCATGATGATGATGATGATGATGATATCATGATGATGATGATATGATGATGATGATGATGATGATGATGATATCATGATGATGATGATATCATGATGATGATGATGATGATGATGATGATGATATCATGATGATGATGATATCATGATGATGATGATGATGATGATGATATCATGATGATGATGATGATATCATGATGATGATATCATGATGATGATATCATGATGATGATATCATGATGATGATATCATGATGATATCATGATGATGATATCATGATGATATCATGATGATGATGATGATATCATGATGATGATCATGATGATGATATCATGATGATGATGATATCGATGATGATAATGATGATGATGATATCATGATGATGATATCCTGATGATGATGATATCATGATGATGATATCATGATGATGATATCCTGATGATGATGATATCATGATGATGATGATGATATGATGATGATGATGATATCATGATGATGATGATGATATGATGATGATGATGATATTATGATGATGATATCATGATATGATGATGATGATGATGATATTATGATGATATCATGATGATGATATGATGATGATGATGATATCCTGATGATGATGATATCATGATGATGATGATGATGATATCATGATGATGAAGATGATATCATGATGATTATGATGATGATATCATGATGATGATGATATCATGATGATGATGATATCATCATGATGATGATGATGATGATGATGATATCATGATGATGATGATGATATCATGATGATGATGATGATGATGATATCATGATGATGATGATGATGATGATATCATGATGATGATGATATCATGATGATGATATCATGATGAGGATGATGATGATATCATGATGATGATATCATGATGAGGATGATGATGATATCATGATGATGATGATGATATCATGATGATGATGATGATGATGATGATGATGATATGATGATGATGATGATGATATCATGATGATGATGATGATGATATCATGATGATGAAGATGATATCATGATGATTATGATGATGATATCATGATGATGATGATATCATGATGATGATGATATCATGATGATGATGATGATGATGATGATGATATCATGATGATGATGATGATATCATGATGATGATGATGATGATGATATCATGATGATGATGATGATGATGATATCATGATGATGATGATATCATGATGATGATATCATGATGAGGATGATGATGATATCATGATGATGATGATGATATCATGATGATGATATCATGATGATGATATCATGATGATGATGATATCATGATGATGATGATATCATAATGATGATATCATGATGATGATGATATGATGATATGATGATGATATCATGATGATGATGATATCATGAAGATGATGATATCATGATGATGATGATATTATGATGATGATGATGATGATATCATGATGATGATGATGATGATGATATCATGATGATGATGATATCATGATGATGATGATATCATGAAGATGATGATATCATGATGATGATGATATCATGATGATGATGATGATGATGATGATGATGATATCATGATGATGATGATGATGATGATGATATCATGATGATGATGATGATATCATGATGATGATGATGATGATGATATCATGATGATGATGATGATGATATCATGATGATGATATCATGATGATGATGATATCATGATGATGATATCATGATGATGATGATGATGAAATTATGATGATGATATCATGATGATGATGATGATGATGATGATATCATGATGATGATATCATGATGATGATGATGATGATGATGATGATGATGATATCATGATGATGATGATGATATCATGATGATGATATCATGATGATGATGATGATGATATTATGATGATGATATCATGATGATGATGATGATGATATCATGATGATGATATCATGATGATATCATGATGATGATGATGATATCATGATGATGATCATGATGATGATATCATGATGATGATATCATGATGATGATGATGATGATGATATCATGATGATGATGATATGATGATGATGATGATGATGATGATGATATCATGATGATGATGATATCATGATGATGATGATGATGATGATGATGATGATATCATGATGATGATGATATCATGATGATGATGATGATGATGATGATGATATCATGATGATGATGATGATATCATGATGATGATGATATCATGATGATGATGATATCATGATGATGATGATATCATGATGATGATGATGATATGATGATGATGATGATGATGATGATATCATGATGATGATGATATCATGATGATGATGATATCATGATGATGATGATGATGATGATGATATCATGATGATGATATCATGATGATGATATCATGATGATGATGATATCATGATGATGATATGATGATGATGATGATGATATGATGATGATATCATGATGATGATGATATCGATGATGATATCGATGATGATATCATGATGATGATATCGATGATGATATCATGATGATGATATCATGATGATGATATCATGATGATGATGATGATGATGATATCATGATGATGATGATGATGATGATATCATGATGATGATGATATCGATGATGATATCGATGATGATATCATGATGATGATATCGATGATGATATCATGATGATGATTATGATGATATCATGATGATGATATCATGATGATGATGATGATGATATCATGATGATGATGATATCGATGATGATATCGATGATGATATCATGATGATGATATCCTGATGATGATGATGATGATATCATGATGATGATGATGATGATATCATGATGATATCATGATGATGATATCCTGATGATGATGATATCATGATGATGATGATGATGATATCATGATGATGATGATGATGATATCATGATGATGATATCATGATGATGATGATGATGATATCATGATGATGATGATATCATGATGATGATGATGATATCATGAAGATGATGATGATGATGATATCATGATGATGATATCATGATGATGATGATGATGATATCATGATGATGATGATATCATGATGATGATGATGATGATGATATCATGAAGATGATGATGATGATGATATCATGATGATGATGATGATGATATCATGATGATGATATCATGATGATGATGATGATGATATCATGATGATGATGATGATGATGATATCATGATGATGATATCATGATGATGATGATGATGATGATGATGATGATATCATGATGATGATATCATGATGATGATGATGATGATGATGATGATATCATGATGATGATGATGATGATATTATGATGATGCTGATGATATCATGATGATGATGATGATGATATCATGATGATGATGATGATGATATCATGATGATGATGATGATGATGATATCATGATGATGATGATGATGATATCATGATGATGATATCATGATGATGATATCATGATGATGATGATATCATGATGATGATGATGATATCATGATGATGATGATGATGATATCATGATGATGATGATGATATCATGATGATGATGATGATGATGATGATATCATGATGATGATATCATGATGATGATATCATGATGATGATATCATGATGATGATGATATCATGATGATGATATCATGATGATGATATCATGATGATGATGATGATGATGATATCATGATGATGATGATATCGATGATGATATCGATGATGATATCATGATGATGATATCCTGATGAATATGATATCATGATGATGATGATGATGATATCATGATGATGATATCGATGATGATATCATGATGATGATATCCTGATGATGATGATATCATGATGATGATGATGATGATATCATGATGATGATGATGATGATATCATGATGATGATGATGATGATATCATGATGATGATGATGATGATATCATGATGATGATGATATCATGATGATGATGATATCATGATGATGATGATGATGATGATATCATGAAGATGATGATGATGATGATGATATCATGATGATGATGATGATATCATGATGATGATGATGATGATATCATGATGATGATATCATGATGATGATATCATGATGATGATATCATGAAGATGATGATGATGATATCATGATGATGATATCATGATGATGATGATGATGATATCATGATGATGATGATATCATGATGATGATGATGATTATATCATGATGATGATGATGATGATATGATGATAATGATGATGATGATATCATGATGATGATGATGATGATGATTATATCATGATGATGATGATGATGATATCATGATGATGATGATGATGATATCATGATGATGATATCATGATGATATCATGATGATGATATCATGATGATGATATCATGATGATGATATCATGATGATGATATCATGATGATGATGATGATGATATCATGATGATGATATCATGATGATGATGATGATGATATCATGATGATGATGATGATGATATCATGATGATGATATCATGATGATGATATCATGATGATGATATCATGATGATGATGATGATGATATCATGATGATGATATCATGATGATGATGATGATGATATGATGATGATGATGATGATGATATGATGATGATGATGATGATGATGATGATATCATGATGATGATATCATGATGATGATGATGATGATGATGATGATATCATGATGATGATGATGATGATATCATGATGATGATATCATGATGATGATGATGATGATATGATGATGATGATGATATGATGATGATGATGATGATGATGATGATGATATCATGATGATGATGATATCATGATGATGATGATGATATCATGATGATGATGATGATGATATCATGATGATGATGATGATGATATCATGATGATGATGATGATGATGATATTATGATGATGATGATGATATCATGATGATGATGATGATGATATCATGATGATGATGATGATGATGATATCATGATGATGATGATGATGATGATGATATCATGATGATGATGATATCATGATGATGATATCATGATGATGATATCATGATGATGATGATATCATGATGATGATGATATCATGATGATGATGATGATGATATCATGATGATGATGATGATGATATCATGATGATGATGATATCATGATGATGATGATGATGATGATATCATGATGATGATGATATCGATGATGATGATGATGATGATGATGATGATATCATGATGATGATATCCTGATGATGATGATATCATGATGATGATGATGATATCATGATGATGATGATGATGATATCATGATGATGATGATATCATGATGATGATGATGATGATGATATCATGATGATGATGATATCGATGATGATGATGATGATGATGATGATGATGATATCATGATGATGATATCCTGATGATGATGATATCATGATGATGATATCCTGATGATAATGATATCATCATGATGATATCCTGATGATGATGATATCATGATGATATCATGATGATGATGATGATGATATGATGATGATGATGATATCATGATGATGATGATGATGATATCATGATGATGATGATGATATCATGATATGATGATGATGATGATATTATGATGATGATATGATGATGATGATGACATCCTGATGATGATGATATCATGATGATGATGATGATATCATGATGATGATGATGATATCATGATGATGATGATGATATGATGATGATGATGATGATGATATCATGATGATGATGATATCATGATGATGATGATATGATGATGATGATGATGATATCATGATGATGATGATATCATGATGATGATGATGATGATATCATGATGATGATATCATGATGATGATATCATGATGATGATATCATGATGATGATATCATGATGATGATGATATCATGATGATGATGATATCATGATGATGATGATATCATGATGATGATATCATGATGATGATATCATGATGATGATATCATGATGATGATATCATGATGATGATATCATGATGATGATATCATGATGATGATGATGATATCATGATGATGATGATATCGATAATGATATCGATGATGATATCATGATGATGATATCCTGATGATGATGATATCATGATGATGATGATGATGATATCATGATGATGATATCGATGATGATATCATGATGATGATATCGATGATGATATCATGATGATGATATCGATGATGATATCATGATGATGATATCATGATGATGATGATGATGATATCATGATGATGATGATGATGATATCATGATGATGATGATATCATGATGATGATGATGATGATGATATCATGATGATGATGATGATGATGATGATATAATGATGATGATATCATGATGATGATGATGATGATATCATGATGATGATGATGATGATATCATGATGATGATATCATGATGATGATGATGATGATGATATCATGATGATGATATCATGATGATGATGATGATGATGATGATGATGATATCATGATGATGATGATGATGATATCATGATGATGATATCATGATGATGATATCATAATGATGATATCATGATGATGATGATGATGATATCATGATGATGATATCATGATGATGATGATGATGATATCATGATGATGATGATATGATGATGATGATTATGATGATGATGATGATGATATCATGATGATGATGATATCATGATGATGATGATGATGATGATGATGATATCATGATGATGATGATGATGATATCATGATGATGATGATGATGATGATGATGATATCATGATGATGATGATGATATCATGATGATGATATCATGATGATGATATCATGATGATGATGATGATGATGATATCATGATGATGATGATGATATCATGATGATATCATGATGATGATGATGATATCATGATGATGATCATGATGATGATATCATGATGATGATGATATCGATGATGATGATGATGATGATGATGATATCATGATGATGATATCCTGATGATGATGATATCATGATGATGATATCATGATGATGATATCCTGATGATGATGATATCATGATGATGATATCCTGATGATGATGATATCATGATGATATCATGATGATATCATGATGATGATGATGATGATATCATGATGATGATGATATCATGATGATGATGATGATGTCATGATGATGATGATGATATCATGATATGATGATGATGATATTATGATGATGATATCATGATGATGATGATGATGATATCATGATGATTATATCATGATGATGATGATATCATGATGATGATGATGATATCATGATGATGATGATGATGATGATATCATGATGATGATGATATCGATGATGATGATGATGATGATGATGATGATATCATGATGATGATATCCTGATGATGATGATATCCTGATGATGATGATATCATGATGATGATATCCTGATGATGATGATATCATGATGATATCATGATGATGATGATGATGATATCATGATGATGATGATGATGATATCATGATGATGATGATGATATCATGATATGATGATGATGATGATATTATGATGATGATATCATGATATGATGATGATGATGATGATGATATTATGATGATATCATGATGATGATATGATGATGATGATGACATCCTGATGATGATGATATCATGATGATGATGATGATATCATGATGATGATGATGATGATGATATCATGATGATGATGATGATGATATCATGATGATGATGATATCATGATGATGATGATATGATGATGATGATGATGATATCATGATGATGATGATATCATGATGATGATGATATCATGATGATGATGATGATGATGATATCATGATGATGATATCATGATGATGATATCATGATGATGATATCATGATGATGATGATATCATGATGATGATGATATCATGATGATGATGATGATGATATCATGATGATGATATCATGATGATGATATCATGATGATGATATCATGATGATGATGATATCATGATGATGATATCATGATGATGATATCATGATGATGATGATGATGATGATATCATGATGATGATGACATCGATAATGATATCGATGATGATATCATGATGATGATATCCTGATGATGATGATATCATGATGATGATATCGATGATGATATCATGATGATGATATCGATGATGATATCATGATGATGATATAGATGTTGATATCATGATGATGATATCGATGATGATATCATGATGATGATATCGATGATGATATCATGATGATGATGATATCATGATGATGATATCATGATGATGATGATGATGATATCATGATGATGATGATATCATGATGATGATGATGATGATGATATCATGAAGATGATGATGATGATGATATCATGATGATGATGATGATGATGATGATATCATGATGATGATATCATGATGATGATGATGATGATGATGATATCATGATGATGATTTCATGATGATGATGATGATGATATCATGATGATGATATCATGATGATGATGATGATGATATCATGATGATGATATCATGATGATGATGATGATATCATGATGATGATGATGATGATATCATGATGATGATATCATGATGATGATGATGATGATATCATGATGATGATGATATGATGATGATGATGATGATGATGATGATATCATGATGATGATGATATCATGATGATGATGATGATGATATCATGATGATGATGATGATGATGATATCATGATGATGATGATGATGATGATATCATGATGATGATGATGATATCATGATGATGATATCATGATGATGATATCATGATGATGATATCATGATGATGATATCATGATGATATCATGATGATGATATCATGATGATGATATCATGATGATGATCATGATGATGATATCATGATGATGATGATATCGATGATGATGATGATGATGATGATGATATCATGATGATGATATCCTGATGATGATGATATCATGATGATGATATCATGATGATTATATCCTGATGATGATGATATCATGATGATGATATCCTGATGATGATGATATCATGATGATATCATGATGATATGATGATGATGATTATATCATGATGATGATGATATCATGATGATGATGATGATATCATGATGATGATGATGATATCATGATATGATGATGATGATATTATGATGATGATATCATGATATGATGATGATGATGATGATGATATTATGATGATATCATGATGATGATATGATGATGATGATGATATCCTGATGATGATGATATCATGATGATGATGATGATATCATGATGATGATGATGATATCATGATGATGATGATGATGATATCATGATGATGATGATATCATGATGATGATGATGATGATATGATGATGATGATGATGATGATGATGATGATGATGATGATGATATCATGATGATATCATGATGATGATGATATCATGATGATGATGATATCATGATGATGATGATGATGATGATATCATGATGATGATGATGATGATGATGATATCATGATGATGATATCATGATGATGATGATATCATGATGATGATGATATCATGATGATGATGATGATGATATTATGATGATGATGATGATATCATGATGATGATGATGATGATGATGATATCATGATGATGATGATGATGATATCATGATGATGATGATGATGATGATATCATGATGATGATGATGATGATATCATGATGATGATGATGATGATGATGATGATGATATTATGATGATGATGATTATATCATGATAATGATGATGATGATATCATGATGATGATGATGATGATATCATGATGATGATGATGATGATGATATCATGATGATGATGATGATGATATCATGATGATGATATCATGATGATGATATCATGATGATGATATCATGATGATGATGATGATATCATGATGATGATGATGATATCATGATGATGATGATGATGATATCATGATGATGATGATGATATCATGATGATGATGATGATGATATCATGATGATGATGATGATATCATGATGATGATGATGATGATGATATCATGATGATGATGATGATATTATGATGATGATATCATGATATGATGATGATGATGATGATGATATCCTGATGATGATGATACCATGATGATGATATCCTGATGATGATGATATCATGATGATATCATGATGATGATGATGATGATATCATGATGATGATGATATCATGATGATGATGATGATGATGATATCATGATGATGATGATGATATTATGATGATGATGATGATGATGATGATGATATTATGATGATATCATGATGATGATGATATCATGATGATGATGATGATGATATCATGATGATGATGATGATATTATGATGATGATATCATGATATGATGATGATGATGATGATATTATGATGATATCATGATGATGATATGATGATGATGATGACATCCTGATGATGATGATATCATGATGATGATGATGATATCATGATGATGATGATGATATCATGATGATGATGATGATGATATCATGATGATGATGATATCATGATGATGATGATATCATGATGATGATGATGATATGATGATGATGATGATGATGATATCATGATGATGATGATATCATGATGATGATGATGATGATGATGATGATATCATGATGATGTCTTTTTGCTGATGATACAAAGATTTGCAGCAGGGTTGATATTCATGGAGGGATAAGCCAAATGGCAAATGATTTAGCTAAACTAGAAAAATGGTCAGAGCAGTGGCAACTGGCATTTAATGTGGACAAGTGCAAGATTATGCACCTTGGGCGTAAAAACCCAAAAGCAGAATATAGACTATTTGGTACAGTCCTAACCTCAACATCTGAGGAAAGGGATTTAGGAGTAATAATTTCAGAGGACTTGAAGGTAGGTAGGCAATGCAATAGAGCAGCAGGAAATGCTAGCAGAATGCTTGGTTGCATAGGGAGAGATGATATGACATGATGATGATGATATCATGATGATATCATGATGATATGATGATGATGATTATATCATGATGATGATGATATCATGATGATGATGATGATATCATGATGATGATGATGATATCATGATATGATGATGATGATATTATGATGATGATATCATGATATGATGATGATGATGATGATGATATTATGATGATATCATGATGATGATATGATGATGATGATGATATCCTGATGATGATGATATCATGATGATGATGATGATATCATGATGATGATGATGATATCATGATGATGATGATGATGATATCATGATGATGATGATATCATGATGATGATGATGATGATATGATGATGATGATGATGATGATGATGATGATGATGATGATGATATCATGATGATATCATGATGATGATGATATCATGATGATGATGATATCATGATGATGATGATGATGATGATATCATGATGATGATGATGATGATGATGATATCATGATGATGATATCATGATGATGATGATATCATGATGATGATGATATCATGATGATGATGATGATGATATTATGATGATGATGATGATATCATGATGATGATGATGATGATGATGATATCATGATGATGATGATGATGATATCATGATGATGATGATGATAATGATATCATGATGATGATGATGATGATATCATGATGATGATGATGATGATGATGATGATGATATTATGATGATGATGATTATATCATGATAATGATGATGATGATATCATGATGATGATGATGATGATATCATGATGATGATGATGATGATGATATCATGATGATGATGATGATGATATCATGATGATGATATCATGATGATGATATCATGATGATGATATCATGATGATGATGATGATATCATGATGATGATGATGATATCATGATGATGATGATGATGATATCATGATGATGATGATGATATCATGATGATGATGATGATGATATCATGATGATGATGATGATATCATGATGATGATGATGATATCATGATGATGATGATGATGATGATATCATGATGATGATGATGATATTATGATGATGATATCATGATATGATGATGATGATGATGATGATATCCTGATGATGATGATATCATGATGATGATATCCTGATGATGATGATATCATGATGATATCATGATGATGATGATGATGATATCATGATGATGATGATGATGATGATATCATGATGATGATGATGATGATATTATGATGATGATGATGATGATGATGATGATATTATGATGATATCATGATGATGATGATATCATGATGATGATGATATCATGATGATGATGATGATATTATGATGATGATATCATGATATGATGATGATGATGATGATGATATTATGATGATATCATGATGATGATATGATGATGATGATGACATCCTGATGATGATGATATCATGATGATGATGATGATATCATGATGATGATGATGATATCATGATGATGATGATGATGATATCATGATGATGATGATATCATGATGATGATGATATCATGATGATGATGATGATATGATGATGATGATGATGATGATATCATGATGATGATGATATCATGATGATGATGATGATGATGATGATGATATCATGATGATGTCTTTTTGCTGATGATACAAAGATTTGCAGCAGGGTTGATATTCATGGAGGGATAAGCCAAATGGCAAATGATTTAGCTAAACTAGAAAAATGGTCAGAGCAGTGGCAACTGGCATTTAATGTGGACAAGTGCAAGATTATGCACCTTGGGCGTAAAAACCCAAAAGCAGAATATAGACTATTTGGTACAGTCCTAACCTCAACATCTGAGGAAAGGGATTTAGGAGTAATAATTTCAGAGGACTTGAAGGTAGGTAGGCAATGCAATAGAGCAGCAGGAAATGCTAGCAGAATGCTTGGTTGCATAGGGAGAGATGATATGACATGATGATGATGATATCATGATGATATCATGATGATATGATGATGATGATTATATCATGATGATGATGATATCATGATGATGATGATGATATCATGATGATGATATGATGATGATGATGATGATGATATGATGATGATATCATGATGATGATGATATCGATGATGATATCGATGATGATATCATGATGATGATATCGATGATGATATCATGATGATGATATCATGATGATGATATCATGATGATGATATCATGATGATGATGATGATGATGATATCATGATGATGATGATGATGATGATATCATGATGATGATATCCTGATGATGATGATATCATGATGATGATTATGATGATATCATGATGATGATATCATGATGATATCGATGATGATATCATGATGATGATATCGATGATGATATCATGATGATGATATCATGATGATGATATCATGATGATGATATCATGATGATGATGATGATGATGATATCATGATGATGATGATGATGATGATATCATGATGATGATATCCTGATGATGATGATATCATGATGATGATTATGATGATATCATGATGATGATATCATGATGATGATGATGATGATGATATCATGATGATGATGATATCGATGATGATATCGATGATGATATCATGATGATGATATCCTGATGATGATGATATCATGATGATGATTATGATGATATCATGATGATGATATCATGATGATGATATCGATGATGATATCATGATGATGATATCCTGATGATGATGATATCATGATGATGATGATGATGATATCATGATGATGATATCATGATGATGATATCATGATGATGATGATGATGATATCATGATGATGATGATATCATGATGATGATGATGATGATATCATGAAGATGATGATGATGATGATATCATGATGATGATATCATGATGATGATGATGATGATATCATGATGATGATGATATCATGATGATGATGATGATGATGATATCATGAAGATGATGATGATGATGATATCATGAAGATGATGATGATGATGATATCATGATGATGATATCATGATGATGATGATGATGATATCATGATGATGATGATGATGATATCATGATGATGATATCATGATGATGATGATGATGATGATATCATGATGATGATATCATGATGATGATGATGATGATATCATGATTATGATATCATGATGATGATGATGATGATATTATGATGATGATGATGATGATATCATGATGATGATGATGATGATATCATGATGATGATGATGATGATATCATGATGATGATGATGATGATGATATCATGATGATGATGATGATGATATCATGATGATGATATCATGATGATGATATCATGATGATGATGATATCATGATGATGATGATGATATCATGATGATGATGATGATGATATCATGATGATGATGATGATATCATGATGATGATGATGATGATGATGATATCATGATGATGATGATATCGATGATGATGATGATGATGATATCATGATGATGATATCCTGATGATGATGATATCATGATGATGATGATATCATGATGATGATATCCTGATGATGATGATATCATGATGATGATATCCTGATGATGATGATATCATGATGATATCATGATGATGATGATGATGATATCACGATGATGATGATATCATGATGATGATGATGATGATGATGATATCATGATGATGATGATGATATCATGATATGATGATGATGATGATATTATGATGATGATATCATGATATGATGATGATGATGATATTATGATGATATCATGATGATGATATGATGATGATGATGACATCCTGATGATGATGATATCATGATGATGATGATGATATCATGATGATGATGATGATGATATCATGATGATGATGATATGATGATGATGATGATATGATGATGATGATGATGATATCATGATGATGATGATATCATGATGATGATGATATCATGATGATGATGATATCATGATGATGATGATGATGATGATATCATGATGATGATATCATGATGATGATATCATGATGATGATATCATGATGATGATATCATGATGACGATGATATCATGATGATGATATCATGATGATGATATCATGATGATGATGATGATGATGATATCATGATGATGATGATATCGATGATGATATCGATGATGATATCATGATGATGATATCCTGATGATGATGATATCATGATGATGATGATGATGATATCATGATGATGATATCGATGATGATATCATGATGATGATATCCTGATGATGATGATATCATGATGATGATGATGATGATATCATGATGATGATGATGATGATATCATGATGATGATATCGATGATGATATCATGATGATGATATCCTGATGATGATGATATCATGATGATGATGATGATGATATCATGATGATGATGATGATGATATCATGATGATGATATCATGATGATGATGATGATGATATCATGATGATGATGATATCATGATGATGATGATGATGATGATATCATGAAGATGATGATGATGATGATGATATCATGATGATGATGATGATATCATGATGATGATGATGATGATATCATGATGATGATATCATGATGATGATATCATGATGATGATATCATGATGATGATGATGATGATATCATGATGATGATATCATGATGATGATGATGATATCATGATGATAATGATATCATGATGATGATGATGATGATATCATGATGATGATATCATGATGATGATATCATGATGATGATGATGATGATATCATGATGATGATATCATGATGATGATGATGATGATATCATGATGATGATGATATCATGATAATGATGATGATGATGATGATATCATGATGATGATGATATCATGATGATGATGATGATGATGATATCATGATGATGATGATGATGATGATATCATGATGATGATATCATGATGATGATATCATGATGATGATGATGATGATGATATCATGATGATGATGATGATGATATCATGATGATGATATCATGATGATGATATCATGATGATGATATCATGATGATGATGATGATGATATCATGATGATGATATCATGATGATGATGATGATGATATCATGATGATGATGATGATGATATGATGATGATGATGATGATGATGATGATATCATGATGATGATGATATCATGATGATGATGATGATATCATGATGATGATGATGATGATATCATGATGATGATGATGATGATATCATGATGATGATGATGATGATATCATGATGATGATGATGATGATATTATGATGATGATGATGATATCATGATGATGATGATGATGATATCATGATGATGATAATGATATCATGATGATGATGATGATGATGATGATATCATGATGATGATGATGATGATATCATGATGATGATATCATGATGATGATATCATGATGATGATATCATGATGATGATGATATCATGATGATGATGATATCATGATGATGATGATGATGATATCATGATGATGATGATGATATCATGATGATGATGATGATGATGATATCATGATGATGATGATATCGATGATGATGATGATGATGATGATGATGATGATGATATCATGATGATGATATCCTGATGATGATGATATCATGATGATGATATCCTGATGATGATGATATCATGATGATGATATCCTGATGATAATGATATCATGATGATGATATCCTGATGATGATGATATCATGATGATATCATGATGATGATGATAATGATATGATGATGATGATGATATCATGATGATGATGATGATGATATCATGATGATGATGATGATATCATGATATGATGATGATGATGATGATATTATGATGATGATATGATGATGATGATGACATCCTGATGATGATGATATCATGATGATGATGATGATATCATGATGATGATGATGATATCATGATGATGATGATGATGATATCATGATGATGATGATATCATGATGATGATGATATCATGATGATGATGATATGATGATGATGATGATGATATCATGATGATGATGATATCATGATGATGATGATATCATGATGATGATGATGATGATATCATGATGATGATATCATGATGATGATATCATGATGATGATATCATGATGATGATGATATCATGATGATGATATCATGATGATGATATCATGATGATGATATCATGATGACGATGATGATATCATGATGATGATGATATCGATAATGATATCGATGATGATATCATGATGATGATGATATCATGATGATGATGATATGATGATGATGATGATATCATGATGATGATGATGATGATATCATGATGATGATGATGATATCATGATGATGATGATGATGATATCATGATGATGATATCATGATGATGATATCATGATGATGATATCATGATGATGATGATATCATGATGATGATGATGATATCATGATGATGATGATGATATCATGATGATGATGATGATGATGATATCATGATGATGATGATATCGATGATGATGATGATGATGATGATATCATGATGATGATATCCTGATGATGATGATATCCTGATGATGATGATATCATGATGATGATATCCTGATGATGATGATATCATGATGATATCATGATGATGATGATGATGATATGATGATGATGATGATATCATGATGATGATGATGATGATATCATGATGATGATATCATGATATGATGATGATGATGATATTATGATGATGATATCATGATATGATGATGATGATGATATTATGATGATATCATGATGATGATATGATGATGATGATGACATCCTGATGATGATGATGATATCATGATGATGATGATGATATCATGATGATGATGATGATGATGATATCATGATGATGATGATGATGATATCATGATGATGATGATATCATGATGATGATGATATCATGATGATGATGATATCATGATGATGATGATGATGATGATATCATGATGATGATATCATGATGATGATGATGATATCATGATGATGATATCATGATGATGATATCATGATGATGATATCATGATGATGATGATATCATGATGATGATATGATGATGATGATGATGATGATGATATCATGATGATGATGATATCGATAATGATATCGATGATGATATCATGATGATGATATCCTGATGATGATGATATCATGATAATGATGATGATGATGATACCATGATGATGATATCGATGATGATATCATGATGATGATGATGATGATATCATGATGATGATATCGATGATGATATCATGATGATGATGATATCATGATGATGATATCATGATGATGATGATGATGATATCATGATGGTGATGATATCATGATGATGATGATGATGATGATATCATGAAGATGATGATGATGATGATATCATGATGATGATGATGATAATATCATGATGATGATGATGATGATATCATGATGATGATATCATGATGATGATATCATGATGATGATATCATGATGATGATGATGATGATATCATGATGATGATATCATGATGATGATGATGATGATATCATGATGATGATATCATGATGATGATGATGATGATGATATCATGATGATGATATCATGATGATGATGATATCATGATGATGATGATGATGATGATATCATGATGATGATGATGATGATATCATGATGATGATATCATGATGATGATATCATGATGATGATATCATGATGATGATATCATGATGATGATGATGATGATATCATGATGATGATATCATGATGATGATGATATCATGATGATGATGATGATGATGATATGATGATGATGATGATGATGATGATGATGATGATGATGATGATGATGATGATGATGATATCATGATGATGATGATATCATGATGATGATGATGATGATGATGATGATATCATGATGATGATGATGATGATATCATGATGATGATGATGATATCATGATGATGATATCATGATGATGATATCATGATGATGATATCATGATGATATCATGATGATGATGATGATATCATGATGATGATCATGATGATGATATCATGATGATGATGATATCGATGATGATGATGATGATGATGATGATATCATGATGATGATATCCTGATGATGATGATATCATGATGATGATATCATGATGATGATATCATGATGATGATATCATGATGATGATGATGATGATGATATTATGATGATATCATGATGATGATATGATGATGATGATGATATCCTGATGATGATGATATCATGATGATGATGATGATATCATGATGATGATGATGATATCATGATGATGATGATGATGATATCATGATGATGATGATGATATCATGATGATGATGATATCATGATGATGATGATGATATGATGATGATGATGATGATGATGATGATATCATGATGATGATGATATCATGATGATGATGATATCATGATGATGATGATATCATGATGATGATGATGATGATGATGATATCATGATGATGATGATGATGATGATGATGATATCATGATGATGATATCATGATGATGATATCATGATGATGATGATATCATGATGATGATGATATCATGATGATGATGATGATGATATTATGATGATGATGATATCATGATGATGATGATGATGATGATATCATGATGATGATGATGATGATATCATGATGATGATGATGATGATGATATCATGATGATGACGGTGATGATATCATGATGATGATGATGATGATATCATGATGATGATGATGATGATGATATCATGATGATGATATCAAGATGATGATGATGATATCATGATGATGATGATGATATCATGATGATGATGATGATGATGATATCATGATGATGATGATGATATCATGATGATGATATCATGATGATGATGATGATATCATGATGATGATGATGATATCATGATGATGATGATGATGATGATATCATGATGATGATGATGATATCGTGATGATGATGATGATGATATCATGATGATGATGATGATATCATGATGATGATGATGATATCATGATGATGATGATGATATCATGATGATGATGATATCGATGATGATGATGATGATGATGATATCATGATGATGATATCCTGATGATGATGATATCATGATGATGATATCCTGATGATGATGATATCATGATGATGATATCCTGATGATGATGATATCATGATGATATCATGATGATGATGATGATGATATCATGATGATGATGATGATATCATGATGATGATGATGATGATGATATCATGATGATGATGATATCGATGATGATGATGATGATGATGATGATATCATGATGATGATATCCTGATGATGATGATATCATGATGATGATATCATGATGATGATATCATGATGATGATATCATGATGATGATGATGATGATGATATTATGATGATATCATGATGATGATATGATGATGATGATGATATCCTGATGATGATGATATCATGATGATGATGATGATATCATGATGATGATGATGATATCATGATGATGATGATGATGATATCATGATGATGATGATGATATCATGATGATGATGATATCATGATGATGATGATGATATGATGATGATGATGATGATGATGATGATATCATGATGATGATGATATCATGATGATGATGATATCATGATGATGATGATATCATGATGATGATGATGATGATGATGATATCATGATGATGATGATGATGATGATGATGATATCATGATGATGATATCATGATGATGATGATGATGATGATGATATCATGATGATGATGATGATGATGATGATGATATCATGATGATGATATCATGATGATGATATCATGATGATGATATCATGATGATATCATGATGATGATGATGATATCATGATGATGATCATGATGATGATATCATGATGATGATGATATCGATGATGATGATGATGATGATGATGATATCATGATGATGATATCCTGATGATGATGATATCATGATGATGATATCATGATGATGATATCATGATGATGATATCATGATGATGATGATGATGATGATATTATGATGATATCATGATGATGATATGATGATGATGATGATATCCTGATGATGATGATATCATGATGATGATGATGATATCATGATGATGATGATGATATCATGATGATGATGATGATGATATCATGATGATGATGATGATATCATGATGATGATGATATCATGATGATGATGATGATATGATGATGATGATGATGATGATGATGATATCATGATGATGATGATATCATGATGATGATGATATCATGATGATGATGATATCATGATGATGATGATGATGATGATGATATCATGATGATGATGATGATGATGATGATATCATGATGATGATATCATGATGATGATATCATGATGATGATGATATCATGATGATGATGATATCATGATGATGATGATGATGATATTATGATGATGATGATATCATGATGATGATGATGATGATGATATCATGATGATGATGATGATGATATCATGATGATGATGATGATGATGATATCATGATGATGACGGTGATGATATCATGATGATGATGATGATGATATCATGATGATGATGATGATGATGATATCATGATGATGATATCAAGATGATGATGATGATATCATGATGATGATGATGATATCATGATGATGATGATGATGATGATATCATGATGATGATGATGATATCATGATGATGATATCATGATGATGATGATGATATCATGATGATGATGATGATATCATGATGATGATGATGATGATGATATCATGATGATGATGATGATATCGTGATGATGATGATGATGATATCATGATGATGATGATGATATCATGATGATGATGATGATATCATGATGATGATGATGATGATGATATCATGATGATGATGATATCGATGATGATGATGATGATGATGATATCATGATGATGATATCCTGATGATGATGATATCATGATGATGATATCCTGATGATGATGATATCATGATGATGATATCCTGATGATGATGATATCATGATGATATCATGATGATGATGATGATGATATCATGATGATGATGATGATATCATGATGATGATGATGATGATGATATCATGATGATGATGATATCGATGATGATGATGATGATGATGATATCATGATGATGATATCCTGATGATGATGATATCATGATGATGATATCCTGATGATGATGATATCATGATGATGATATCCTGATGATGATGATATCATGATGATATCATGATGATGATGATGATGATATCATGATGATGATGATATCATGATGATGATGATATCATGATGATGATATGATGATGATGATATGATGATGATATCATGATGATGATGATATCGATGATGATATCGATGATGATATCATGATGATGATATCATGATGATGATATCATGATGATGATATCCTGATGATGATGATATCATGATGATGATATCATGATGATGATATCATGATGATGATGATATCATGATGATGATGATATCATGATGATGATATGATGATGATGATGATGATGATGATGATGATATCATGATGATGATGATATCGATGATGATATCGATGATGATATCATGATGATGATATCCTGATGATGATGATATCATGATGATGATTATGATGATATCATGATGATGATATCATGATGATGATATCGATGATGATATCATGATGATGATATCCTGATGATGATGATATCATGATGATGATGATGATGATATCATGATGATGATGATGATGATATCATGATGATGATATCATGATGATGATGATGATGATATCATGATGATGATGATATCATGATGATGATGATGAAGATGATATCATGAAGATGATGATGATGATGATATCATGATGATGATGATGATGATGATATCATGATGATGATATCATGATGATGATGATGATGATATCATGATGATGATGATGATGATATCATGATGATGATATCATGATGATGATGATGATGATATCATGATGATGATGATGATGATATCATGATGATGATATCATGATGATGATGATGATGATGATGATATGATGATGAGGATGATGATGATGATATCATGATGATGATGATATCATGATGATGATATCATGATGATGATGATGATGATGATATTATGATGATGATGATGATATCATGATGATGATGATGATGATGATATCATGATGATGATGATGATATCATGATGATGATGATGATGATGATATCATGATGATGATGATGATGATATCATGATGATGATATCATGATGATGATGATGATATCATGATGATGATGATGATATCATGATGATGATGATGATGATGATATCATGATGATGATGATATCGATGATGATGATGATGATGATATCATGATGATGATATCCTGATGATGATGATATCATGATGATGATATCCTGATGATGATGATATCATGATGATGATATCCTGATGATGATGATATCATGATGATATCATGATGATGATGATGATGATATCATGATGATGATGATATCATGATGATGATGATATCATGATGATGATGATGATGATATCATGATGATGATGATGATATTATGATGATGATATCATGATATGATGATGATGATAAAATGATGATATCATGATGATGATGATATCATGATGATGATGATGATGATATCATGATGATGATGATGATGATATTATGATGATGATATCATGATATGATGATGATGATGATGATATTATGATGATATCATGATGATGATATGATGATGATGATGACATCCTGATGATGATGATATCATGATGATGATGATGATATCATGATGATGATGATGATATCATGATGATGATGATGATGATATCATGATGATGATGATATCATGATGATGATGATATCATGATGATGATGATGATATGATGATGATGATGATGATATCATAATGATGATGATATCATGATGATGATGATATCATGATGATGATGATGATGATGATGATATCATGATGATGATATCATGATGATGATATCATGATGATGATGATATCATGATGATGATATGATGATGATGATGATGATGATATGATGATGATATCATGATGATGATGATATCGATGATGATATCGATGATGATATCATGATGATGATATCCTGATGATGATGATATCATGATGATGATATCATGATGATGATATCATGATGATGATGATATCATGATGATGATATGATGATGATGATGATGATGATGATGATGATGATGATATCATGATGATGATGATATCGATGATGATATCGATGATGATATCATGATGATGATATCCTGATGATGATGATATCATGATGATGATTATGATGATATCATGATGATGATATCATGATGATGATATCGATGATGATATCATGATGATGATATCCTGATGATGATGATATCATGATGATGATGATGATGATATCATGATGATGATGATGATGATATCATGATGATGATATCATGATGATGATGATGATGATATCATGATGATGATGATATCATGATGATGATGATGAAGATGATATCATGAAGATGATGATGATGATGATATCATGATGATGATGATGATGATATCATGATGATGATATCATGATGATGATGATGATGATATCATGATGATGATGATGATATCATGATGATGATGATGATGATATCATGATGATGATGATGATGATATCATGATGATGATATCATGATGATGATGATGATGATATGATGATGATGATGATGATATCATGATGATGATGATATCATGATGATGATATCATGATGATGATGATGATGATGATATTATGATGATGATGATGATATCATGATGATGATGATGATGATGATATCATGATGATGATGATGATATCATGATGATGATGATGATGATGATATCATGATGATGATGATGATGATATCATGATGATGATATCATGATGATGATGATATCATGATGATGATGATGATATCATGATGATGATGATATCATGATGATGATGATGATGATGATGATATCATGATGATGATGATATCGATGATGATGATGATGATGATGATATCATGATGATGATATCATGATGATGATATCCTGATGATGATGATATCATGATGATGATATCCTGATGATGATGATATCATGATGATATCATGATGATATCATGATGATGATGATGATGATATCATGATGATGATAATATCATGATGATGATGATGATGATATCATGATGATGATGATGATGATATTATGATGATGATATCATGATATGATGATGATGATGATGATATTATGATGATATCATGATGATGATATGATGATGATGATGACATCCTGATGATGATGATATCATGATGATGATGATGATATCATGATGATGATGATGATATCATGATGATGATGATGATGATATCATGATGATGATGATATCATGATGATGATGATATCATGATGATGATGATATCATGATGATGATGATGATATGATGATGATGATGATGATGATATCATGATGATGATGATATCATGATGATGATGATATCATGATGATGATATCATGATGATATCATGATGATGATATCATGATGATATCATGATGATGATATCATGATGATATCATGATGATGATGATATCATGATGATGATATCATGATGATGATGATGATGATGATATAATGATGATGATGATATCGATGATGATATCGATGATGATATCGATGATGATATCGATGATGATATCGATGATGATATCATGATGATGATATCCTGATGATGATGATATCATGATGATGATGATGATGATATCATGATGATGATATCCTGATGATGATGATATCATGATGATGATGATGATGATATCATGATGACGATATCATGATGATGATGATGATGATGATGATATCATGATGATGATGATATCATGATGATGATGATGATGATGATGATGATGATATCATGAAGATGATGATGATGATGATATCATGATGATGATATCATGATGATGATGATGATGATATCATGATGATGATATCATGATGATGATGATGATGATGATATCATGATGATGATATCCTGATGATGATGATATGATGATGATGATGATATCATGATGATGATGATATCATGATGATGATGATGATGATATCATGATGATGATGATATCGATGATGATATCGATGATGATATCATGATGATGATATCCTGATGATGATGATATCATGATGATGATGATGATGATATCATGATGATGATATCGATGATGATATCATGATGATGATATCCTGATGATGATGATATCATGATGATGATGATGATATCATGATGATGATGATGATGATATCATGATGATGATATCATGATGATGATGATGATGATATCATGATGATGATGATATCATGATGATGATGATGATGATGATGATGATATCATGAAAATGATGATGATGATGATATCATGATGATGATGATGATGATATCATGATGATGATATCATGATGATGATATCATGATGATGATGATGATGATATCATGATGATGATATCATGATGATGATGATGATGATATCATGATGATGATGATGATGATATCATGATGATGATATCATGATGATGATATCATGATGATGATGATGATGATGATGATATCATGATGATGATATCATGATGATGATGATGATGTTATCATGATGATGATGATGATGATATGATGATGATGATGATGATGATGATGATATCATGATGATGATGATATCATGATGATGATATCATGATGATGATGATATCATGATGATGATGATGATGATGATGATATCATGATGATGATGATGATGATGATATCATGATGATGATGATGATGATGGTGATATCATGATGATGATGATGATGATGATGATGATATCATGATGATGATGATGATGATGATATCATGATGATGATATCATGATGATGATATCATGATGATGATATCATGATGATGATATCATGATGATGATGATGATATCATGATGATGATGATGATATCATGATGATGATCATGATGATGATATCATGATGATGATGATATCATGATGATGATGATATCATGATTATGATGATGATGATGATGATATCATGATGATGATATCATGATGATGATGATATCATGATGATGATGATGATGATGATATCATGATGATGATATCCTGATGATGATGATATCATGATGATGATGATGATATCATGATGATGATGATGATATCATGTTGATGATGATGATATCATGATGATGATGATGATATCATGATATGATGATGATATCATGATGATATGATGATGATGATGATATCCTGATGATGATGATATCATGATGATGATGATGATATCATGATGATGATGATGATATCATGATGATGATGATGATGATGATATCATGATGATGATGATATCATGATGATGATGATATCATGATGATGATGATGATATGATGATGATGATGATATCATGATGATGATGATATCATGATGATGATGATATCATGATGATGATGATGATGATGATGATATCATGATGATGATGATGATGATGATGATGATGATATCATGATGATGATGATGATGATGATATCATGATGATGATATCATGATGATGATGATATCATGATGATGATGATATCATGATGATGATGATGATGATATTATGATGATGATGATGATATCATGATGATGATGATGATGATGATATCATGATGATGATGATGATGATATCATGATGATGATGATATCATGATGATGATGATGATGATGATGATGATATCATGATGATGATGATATCGATGATGATATCGATGATGATATCATGATGATGATATCCTGATGATGATGATATCATGATGATGATGATGATGATATCATGATGATGATATCGATGATGATATCATGATGATGATATCCTGATGATGATGATATCATGATGATGATGATGATGATATCATGATGATGATGATGATGATATCATGATGATGATATCATGATGATGATGATGATGATGATATCATGATGATGATGATGATGATGATGATATCATGAAGATGATGATGATGATATCATGATGATGATGATGATGATATCATGATGATGATATCATGATGATGATATCATGATGATGATATCATGATGATGATGATATCATGATGATGATATCATGATGATGATGATGATGATATCATGATGATGATGATGATGATATCATGATGATGATATCATGATGATGATGATGATGATGATATCATGATGATGATATCATGATGATGATGATGATGATATCATGATGATGATGATGATGATGATGATATCATGATGATGATGATGATGATGATGATGATATCATGATGATGATGATGATATCATGATGATGATGACGATGATGATGATGATATCATGATGATGATGATGATGATGATGATATCATGATGATGATGATGATGATGATGATATCATGATGATGATGATGATGATGATATCATGATGATGATATCATGATGATGATGATATCCTGATGATGATGATATCATGATGATGATGATGATATCATGATGATGATGATGATGATGATATCATGATGATGATATCATGATGATGATGATATCCTGATGATGATGATATCATGATGATGATGATATCATGATGATGATGATGATATGATGATGATGATATCATGATGATGATGATATCATGATGATGATGATATCATGATGATGATGATATCATGATGATGATGATGATGATGATATCATGATGATGATGATGATGATGATGATGATATCATGATGATGATGATGATGATGATATCATGATGATGATGATGATGATGATGATGATATCATGATGATGATGATGATGATATCATGATGATGATGATGATGATATTATGATGATGATGATGATATCATGATGATGATGATGATGATGATGATATCATGATGATGATGATGATGATATCATGATGATGATGATGATGATGATATCATGATGATTATGATGATGATATCATGATGATGATATCATGATGATGATGATGATATTATGATGATGATGATATCATGATGATGATGATGATGATGATATCATGATGATGATGATGATGATATCATGATGATGATGATGATGATATTATGATGATGATGATGATATCATGATGATGATGATGATGATGATATCATGATGATGATGATGATGATATCATGATGATGATGATGATGATGATATCATGATGATTATGATGATGATATCATGATGATGATATCATGATGATGATGATGATATTATGATGATGATGATATCATGATGATGATGATGATGATGATATCATGATGATGATGATGATGATATCATGATGATGATGATGATGATGAGATCATGATGATGATGATGATATCATGATGATGATGATATCATGATGATGATGATATCATGATTATGATGATGATGATGATGATATCATGATGATGATATCATGATGATGATGATATCATGATGATGATGATGATGATGATATCATGATGATGATATCCTGATGATGATGATATCATGATGATATCATGATGATGATGATGATATCATGATGATGATGATGATATCATGTTGATGATGATGATATCATGATGATGATGATGATATCATGATATGATGATGATATCATGATGATCATGATGATGATATCATGATGATCATGATGATGATGATGATGATATCATGATGATGATGATATCATGATGATGATGATATCATGATGATGATGATATCATGATGATGATGATGATATGATGATGATGATATCATGATGATGATGATATCATGATGATGATGATATCATGATGATGATGATGATGATGATATCATGATGATGATGATGATGATGATGATATCATGATGATGATGATGATGATGATATCATGATGATGATGATGATGATGATATCATGATGATGATGATGATGATATCATGATGATGATGATGATGATATCATGATGATGATGATGATGATATTATGATGATGATGATGATATCATGATGATGATGATGATGATGATGATATCATGATGATGATGATGATGATGATGATATCATTATGATATGATGATGATGATATCATGATGATGATGATGATGATGATATCATGATGATGATGATATCATGATGATGATGATGATGATGATATCATGATGATGATGATGATATCATGATGATGATGATGATGATGATATCATGATGATGATGATGATGATGATATCATGATGATGATGATGATGATATCATGATGATGATGATGATGATATCATGATGATGATGATGATATTATGATGATGATGATGATATCATGATGATGATGATGATGATGATGATATCATGATGATATGATGATGATGATGATATCATTATGATATGATGATGATGATATCATGATGATGATGATGATGATGATATCATGATGATGATATCATGATGATGATATCATGATGATGATATCATGATATCATGATGATGATATCATGATGATGATATCATGATGATGATGATGATGTTATCATGATGATGATATCATGATGATGATGATGATGATGATATCATGATGATGATATCATGATGATGATATCATGATGATGATATCATGATGATGATATCATGATGATGATGATGATGATATCATGATGATAATGATGATGATGATATCATGATGATGATGATGATATCATGATGATAATGATGATGATGATGATATCATGATGATGATGATGATGATATCATGATGATGATATCATGATGATGATATCATGATGATGATGATGATGATATCATGATGATGATTTCATGATGATAATGATGATGATGATATCATGATGATGATATGATGATGATGATGATGATATCATGATGATGATGATATCATGATGATGATGATGATATCATGATGATGATATCATGATGATGATATCATGATGATGATATCATGATGATGATATCATGATGATGATGATATCATGATGATGATGATGATGATGATGATATCATGATGATAATGATGATGATGATATGATGATGATGATGATGATGATGATATGATGATGATTATGATATCATGATGATATGATGATATGATGATGATGATATCATGATGATGATGATGATGATATGATGATGATGATGATGATGATGATATCATGATGATATGATGATGATGATGATATCATGATGATGATGATGATGATGATATCATGATGATGATGATGATGATGATGATGATGATGATATCATGATGATGATATCATGATGATGATATCATGATGATGATGATGATATCATGATGATGATATCATGATGATGATGATGATGATATCATGATGATGATGATTATATGATGATGATGATGATAATGATGATGATGATGATATCATGATGATGATGATGATGATATCATGATGATGATGATGATGATGATATCATGATGATGATGATGATGATGATAGCATGATGATGATATCATGATGATGATATCATGATGATGATATCATGATGATGATATCATGATGATGATGATGATGATGATAGCATGATGATGATATCATGATGATGATATCATGATGATGATATCATGATGATGATATCATGATGATGATATCATGATGATGATATCATGATGATGATGATATCATGATGATGATGATGATGATATCATGATGATGATGATGATGGTATCATGATGATGATATCATGATGATGATGATGATGATATCATGATGATGATGATGATGATATCATGATGATGATATCATGATGATGATGATGATATCATGATGATGATGATGATGATGATGATGATGATGATATCATGATGATGATGATGATGATATCATGATGATGATATCATGATGATATCATGATGATGATGATATCATGATGATGATGATGATATGATGATGATGATATGATGATGATATCATGATGATGATGATGATGATGATATCATGATGATGATGATGATGATATCATGTTGATGATATCATTATGATGATATCATGATGATGATGATGATATGATGATGATGATGATGATATCATTATGATATGATGATGATGATATCATGATGATGATGATGATATGATGATGATATGATGATGATGATATCATGATGATGATGATGATGATGATATCATGATGATGATATCATGATGATGATATCATGATGATGATGATGATGTTATCATGATGATGATATCATGATGATGATGATGATGATGATATCATGATGATGATGATGATGATGATATCATGATGATGATATCATGATGATGATGATATCATGATGATGATATCATGATGATGATGATGATATCATGATGATGATGATGATATCATGATGATAATGATGATGATGATATCATGATGATGATGATGATATCCTGATGATGATGATGATGATATTATGATGATGATGATATCATGATGATGATGATGATGATATCATGATGATGATTTCATGATGATAATGATGATGATGATATCATGATGATGATGATGATATGATGATGATGATGATATCATGATGATATGATGATGATGATGATGATATCATGATGATGATATCATGATGATGATGATATCATGATGATGATGATGATGATATCATGATGATGATTTCATGATGATAATGATGATGATGATATCATGATGATGATGATGATATGATGATGATGATGATATCATGATGATATGATGATGATGATATGATGATGATGATGATGATATCATGATGATGATATCATGATGATGATGATGATGATATCATGATGATGATGATGATGATATCATGATGATGATGATGATGATGATATGATGATGATGATAATGATGATGATGATATCATGATGATGATGATGATGATGATGATGATGATGATGATATCATGATGATGATGATGATGATATCATGATGATGATGAAGATGATGATATCATGATGATGATGAAGATGATGATATCATGATGATGATGATATCATGATGATGATGATATCATGATGATGATATCATGATGATATCATGATGATGGTATCATGATGATGATGATGATGATATCATGATGATGATGCTGATGATGATATCATGATGATGATATCATGATGATGATGATGATATCATGATGATGATATCATGATGATGATGCTGATGATGATATCATGATGATGATATCATGATGATGATAATGATATCATGATGATGATATCATGATGATGATATCATGATGATAATGATGATGATGATATCATGATGATGATATGATGATGATATGATGATGATGATATCATGATGATGATGATGATGATATCATGATGATGATATCATGATGATGATGATGATGATGATGATATCATGATGATGATGATGATGATATCATGATGATGATATCATGATGATGATGATGATATCATGATGATAATATCATGATGATGATGATGATGCTATCATGATGATGATATCATGATGATGATATCATGATGATAATGATGATGATGATATCATGATGATGATATCATGTTGATGATATCATGATGATAATGATGATGATGATATCATGATGATGATGATGATATCATGATGATGATATCATGATGATAATGATGATGATGATATCATGATGATGATGATGATGATGATATCATGATGATGATGATGATATCATGATGATGATTTCATGATGATAATGATGATGATGATATCATGATGATGATGATGATATGATGATGATATCATCATGATGATGATGATGATATCATGATGATGATGATGATATCATGATGATGATATCATCATGATGATGATGATGATATCATGATGATGATGATATCATGATGATGATGATGATGATGATGATATCATGATGATGATTTCATGATGATAATGATGATGATGATATCATGATGATGATGATGATATGATGATGATATGATGATGATGATGATGATGATATCATGATGATGATGATGATATCATGATGATGATGATATCATGATGATGATGATATCATGATGATGATGATGATGATATCATGATGATGATGATGATATGATGATGATGATAATGATGATGATGATATCATGATGATGATGATAATGATGATGATGATGATGATGATGATGATGATGATGATGATGATGATGATATCATGATGATGATGATGATGATGATATCATGATGATGATGATGATGATGATGATGATGATGATGATGATATCATGATGATGATGATGATGATGATATCATGATGATGATGATGATGATGATGATGATATCATGATGATGATGATGATATCATGATGATGATGATGATGATGATATCATGATGATGATGATGATGATGATGATATCATGATGATGATGATATCATGATGATGATGATATCATGATGATGATGATGATGATATCATGATGATGATGATGATGGTATCATGATGATGATGATGATATCATGATGATGATGATGATGATATCATGATGATGATGATGATATCATGATGATGATGATGATATCATGATGATAATGATGATGATGATATCATGATGATGATGATGATATCATGATGATGATGATGATGATATTATGATGAAGATGATATCATGATGATGATGATGATGATATCATGATGATGATTTCATGATGATAATGATGATGATGATATCATGATGATGATGATGATATGATGATGATGATGATATCATGATGATATGATGATGATGATATCATGATGATGATATCATGATGATGATGATATCATGATGATGATGATGATGATATCATGATGATGATTTCATGATGATAATGATGATGATGATATCATGATGATGATGATGATATGATGATGATGATGATATCATGATGATATGATGATGATGATATGATGATGATGATGATGATATCATGATGATGATATCATGATGATGATGATGATGATATCATGATGATGATGATGATGATATCATGATGATGATGATGATGATATGATGATGATGATAATGATGATGATGATATCATGATGATGATGATGATGATGATGATGATGATGATGATATCATGATGATGATGATGATGATATCATGATGATGATGAAGATGATGATATCATGATGATGATGAAGATGATGATATCATGATGATGATGATATCATGATGATGATGATATCATGATGATGATATCATGATGATATCATGATGATGGTATCATGATGATGATGATGATGATATCATGATGATGATGCTGATGATGATATCATGATGATGATATCATGATGATGATGATGATATCATGATGATGATATCATGATGATGATGCTGATGATGATATCATGATGATGATATCATGATGATGATAATGATATCATGATGATGATATCATGATGATGATATCATGATGATAATGATGATGATGATATCATGATGATGATATGATGATGATATGATGATGATGATATCATGATGATGATGATGATGATATCATGATGATGATATCATGATGATGATGATGATGATGATGATATCATGATGATGATGATGATGATATCATGATGATGATATCATGATGATGATGATGATATCATGATGATAATATCATGATGATGATGATGATGATATCATGATGATGATATCATGATGATGATATCATGATGATAATGATGATGATGATATCATGATGATGATATCATGTTGATGATATCATGATGATAATGATGATGATGATATCATGATGATGATGATGATATCATGATGATGATATCATGATGATAATGATGATGATGATATCATGATGATGATGATGATGATGATATCATGATGATGATGATGATATCATGATGATGATTTCATGATGATAATGATGATGATGATATCATGATGATGATGATGATATGATGATGATATCATCATGATGATGATGATGATATCATGATGATGATGATGATATCATGATGATGATATCATCATGATGATGATGATGATATCATGATGATGATGATATCATGATGATGATGATGATGATGATGATATCATGATGATGATTTCATGATGATAATGATGATGATGATATCATGATGATGATGATGATATGATGATGATATGATGATGATGATGATGATGATATCATGATGATGATGATGATATCATGATGATGATGATATCATGATGATGATGATATCATGATGATGATGATAATGATATCATGATGATGATGATGATGATATGATGATGATGATAATGATGATGATGATATCATGATGATGATGATAATGATGATGATGATGATGATGATGATGATGATGATGATGATGATATCATGATGATGATGATGATGATGATATCATGATGATGATGATGATGATGATGATGATGATGATGATGATATCATGATGATGATGATGATGATGATATCATGATGATGATGATGATGATGATGATGATGATATCATGATGATGATGATGATATCATGATGATGATGATGATGATGATATCATGATGATGATGATGATGATGATATCATGATGATGATGATATCATGATGATGATGATATCATGATGATGATGATATCATGATGATGATGATATCATGATGATGATGATGATGATATCATGATGATGATGATGATGGTATCATGATGATGATGATGATATCATGATGATGATGATGATGATATCATGATGATGATGATGATGATATCATGATGATGATGATGATATCATGATGATGATGATAATATGATGATGATATCATGATGATGATGATGATATCATGATGATGATGATGATATCATGATGATGATGATGATATCATGATGATGATGATAATGATGATGATGATATCATGATGATATCATGATGATAATGATGATGATGATGATATCATGATGATGATGATATGATGATGATGATATCATGATGATGATGATATGATGATGATGATATCATGATGATGATATCATGATGATGATGATGATATGATGATGATGATGATATCATTATGATATGATGATGATGATATCATGATGATGATGATGATATGATGATGATATCATGATGATGATGATGATGATGATGATATCATGATGATGATATCATGATGATGATATCATGATGATGATATCATGATGATGATGATGATGTTATCATGATGATGATATCATGATGATGATGATGATGATGATATCATGATGATGATATCATGATGATGATATCATGATGATGATATCATGATGATGATATCATGATGATGATGATGATGATATCATGATGATAATGATGATGATGATATCATGATGATGATGATGATATCATGATGATAATGATGATGATGATATCATGATGATGATATCATGATGATGATATGATGATGATGATGATATCATGATGATGATGATGATGATATCATGATGATGATATCATGATGATGATATGATGATGATGATGATATCATGATGATGATGATGATGATATCATGATGATGATTTCATGATGATAATGATGATGATGATATCATGATGATGATGATGATATGATGATGATGATGATGATGATGATGATATCATGATGATGATGATATCATGATGATGATGATGATATCATGATGATGATATCATGATGATGATATCATGATGATGATATCATGATGATGATATCATGATGATGATGATATCATGATGATGATGATGATGATGATGATGATGATGATGATGATATCATGATGATAATGATGATGATGATATGATGATGATGATGATGATGATGATGATATGATGATGATTATGATATCATGATGATATGATGATATGATGATGATGATATCATGATGATGATGATGATGATATGATGATGATGATGATGATGATATCATGATGATATGATGATGATGATGATATCATGATGATGATGATGATGATATCATGATGATGATGATGATGATGATGATGATGATGATGATATCATGATGATGATATCATGATGATGATATCATGATGATGATATCATGATGATGATGATGATGATATCATTATGATGATATCATGATGATGATGATGATGATATCATGATGATGATGATTATATGATGATGATGATGATAATGATGATGATGATGATATCATGATGATGATGATGATGATGATATCATGATGATGATGATGATGATGATATCATGAAGATGATGATGATGATGATAGCATGATGATGATATCATGATGATGATATCATGATGATGATATCATGATGATGATATCATGATGATGATGATGATGATGATGATAGCATGATGATGATATCATGATGATGATATCATGATGATGATATCATGATGATGATATCATGATGATGATATCATGATGATGATATCATGATGATGATGATGATATCATGATGATGGTAAGATGATGATGATGATGATGATGATGATATTATGATGATGATATCATGATGATGATGATGATGATGATATCATGATGATGATGATATCATGATGATGATGATGATATCATGATGATGATGATATCATGATGATGATATCATGATTATGATGATGATATCATGATGATGATATCATGATGATGATATCATGATGATGATATCATGATGATGATATCATGATGATGATGATATCATGATGATGATGATATCATGATGATGATGATGATGATGATATCATGATGATAATGATGATGATGATATCATGATGATGATGATGATGATGATGATATCATGATGATGATGATGATGATGATGATATCATGATGATGATATCATGATGATGATGATGATATGATGATGATGATGATGATATCATGATGATATGATGATGATCATATCATGATGATGATGATGATGATGATATCATGATGATGATATCATGATGATGATGATGATATCATGATGATGATGATGATATCATGATGATGATGATTATATGATGATGATGATGATAATGATGATGATGATGATATCATGATGATGATGATGATGATGATGATATCATGATGATGATATCATGATGATGATGATGATATCATGATGATGATGATGATATCATGATGATGATGATTATATGATGATAATGATGATAATGATGATGATATCATGATGATGATGATGATGATGATGATATCATGATGATGATATCATGATGATGATGATGATATCATGATGATGATGATGATATCATGATGATGATGATTATATGATGATAATGATGATAATGATGATGATATCATGATGATGATGATGATGATGATATCATGATGATGATGATATCATGATGATGATGATGATGATATCATGATGATGATGATGATGATGATATTATGATGATGATATCATGATGATGATGATGATGATATCATGATGATGATGATATCATGATGATGATGATGATGATATCATGATGATGATGATGATGATGATATTATGATGATGATATCATGATGATGATGATGATGATGATATCATGATGATAATGATGATGATGATATCATGATGATGATGATATGATGATGATGATATCATGATGATGATGATGATGATGATATCATGATGATGATATCATGATGATGATGATGATATGATGATGATGATGATATGATGATGATGATGATATCATGATGATATGATGATGATGATGATGATGATGATGATGATATCATGATGATGATGATGATGATGATATCATGATGATGATATCATGATGATGATGATGATATCATGATGATGATGATGATATCATGATGATGATGATTATATGATGATGATGATGATAATGATGATGATGATATCATGATGATGATGATGATGATGATATCATGATGATGATATCATGATGATGATGATGATATCATGATGATGATGATGATATCATGATGATGATGATTATATGATGATGATGATGATAATGATGATGATGATATCATGATGATGATGATGATGATGATATCATGATGATGATATCATGATGATGATATCATGATGATGATGATATCATGATGATGATATCATGATGATGATGATGATGATGATGATATCATGATGATGATATCATGATGATAATGATGATGATGATGATGATGATGATGATATCATGATGATGATATCATGATGATGATATCATGATGATGATGATGATATCATGATGATGATGATGATTATATGATGATGATGATGATAATGATGATGATGATATCATGATGATGATATCATGATGATGATATCATGATGATGATATCATGATGATGATGATATCATGATGATGATATCATGATGATGATATCATGATGATGATATCATGATGATGATGATGATGATGATATTATGATGATGATATCATGATGATGATGATGATGATGATATCATGATGATGATGATGATGATAATATTATGATGATGATGATGATGATGATATCATGATGATGATGATATGATGATGATGATATGATGATGATGATATCATGATGATGATGATGATATGATGATGATGATATCATGATGATGATGATGATGATGATATCATGATGATGATGATGATGATATCATGATGATGATGATGATGATATTATGATGATGATGATGATGATATCATGATGATGATGATGATGATGATATTATGATGATGATGATGATATAATGATGATGATATCATGATGATGATATCATGATGATGATGATGATGATGATATTATGATGATGATATCATGATGATGATGATGATGATGATATCATGATGATAATGATGATGATGATATCATGATGATGATGATATGATGATGATGATATCATGATGATGATGATGATGATGATATCATGATGATGATATCATGATGATGATGATGATATGATGATGATGATGATATGATGATGATGATGATATCATGATGATATGATGATGATGATGATGATGATGATATCATGATGATGATGATGATGATGATATCATGATGATGATGATATCATGATGATGATGATATCATGATGATGATGATATCATGATGATGATGATGATGATATCATGATGATGATGATATCATGATGATGATGATGATGATATCATGATGATGATGATGATGATGATATTATGATGATGATATCATGATGATGATGATGATGATGATATCATGATGATAATGATGATGATGATATCATGATGATGATGATATGATGATGATGATATCATGATGATGATGATGATGATGATATCATGATGATGATATCATGATGATGATGATGATATGATGATGATGATGATATGATGATGATGATGATATCATGATGATATGATGATGATGATGATGATGATGATATCATGATGATGATGATGATGATGATATCATGATGATGATATCATGATGATGATGATGATATCATGATGATGATGATGATATCATGATGATGATGATTATATGATGATGATGATGATAATGATGATGATGATATCATGATGATGATGATGATGATGATATCATGATGATGATATCATGATGATGATGATGATATCATGATGATGATGATGATATCATGATGATGATGATTATATGATGATGATGATGATAATGATGATGATGATATCATGATGATGATGATGATGATGATATCATGATGATGATATCATGATGATGATATCATGATGATGATGATATCATGATGATGATATCATGATGATGATGATGATGATGATGATATCATGATGATGATATCATGATGATAATGATGATGATGATGATGATGATGATGATATCATGATGATGATATCATGATGATGATATCATGATGATGATGATGATATCATGATGATGATGATGATTATATGATGATGATGATGATAATGATGATGATGATATCATGATGATGATATCATGATGATGATATCATGATGATGATATCATGATGATGATGATATCATGATGATGATATCATGATGATGATATCATGATGATGATATCATGATGATGATGATGATGATGATATTATGATGATGATATCATGATGATGATGATGATGATGATATCATGATGATGATGATGATGATAATATTATGATGATGATGATGATGATGATATCATGATGATGATGATATGATGATGATGATATGATGATGATGATATCATGATGATGATGATGATATGATGATGATGATATCATGATGATGATGATGATGATGATATCATGATGATGATGATGATGATATCATGATGATGATGATGATGATATTATGATGATGATGATGATGATATCATGATGATGATGATGATGATGATATTATGATGATGATGATGATATAATGATGATGATATCATGATGATGATATCATGATGATGATGATGATGATATCATGATGATGATATCATGATGATGATGATGATATCATGATGATGATGATGATGATGATGATGATGATGATGATGATATCATGATGATGATGATGATGATGATGATATCAAGATGATGATATCATGATGATATCATGATGATGATGATATCATGATGATGATGATGATATGATGATGATGATATGATGATGATATCATGATGATGATGATGATGATATCATGATGATGATGATGATGATATCATGTTGATGATATCATTATGATGATATCATGATGATGATGATGATATGATGATGATGATGATGATGATGATATCATTATGATATGATGATGATGATATCATGATGATGATGATGATATGATGATGATATGATGATGATGATATCATGATGATGATGATGATGATGATATCATGATGATGATATCATGATGATGATATCATGATGATGATGATGATGTTATCATGATGATGATATCATGATGATGATGATGATGATGATATCATGATGATGATATCATGATGATGATGATATCATGATGATGATATCATGATGATGATGATGATGATGATATCAAGATGATGATGATGATATCATGATGATAATGATGATGATGATATCATGATGATGATGATGATATCATGATGATGATGATATTATGATGATGATGATATCATGATGATGATGATGATGATATCATGATGATGATTTCATGATGATAATGATGATGATGATATCATGATGATGATGATGATATGATGATGATGATGATATCATGATGATATGATGATGATGATGATGATATCATGATGATGATATCATGATGATGATGATATCATGATGATGATGATGATGATATCATGATGATGATTTCATGATGATAATGATGATGATGATATCATGATGATGATGATGATATGATGATGATGATGATGATGATGATGATATGATGATGATGATGATGATGATGATATCATGATGATGATGATGATGATATCATGATGATGATATCATGATGATGATGATGATGATATCATGATGATGATGATGATATCATGATGATGATGATGATGATATGATGATGATGATAATGATGATGATGATATCATGATGATGATGATATCATGATGATGATGATGATGATATCATGATGATGATATCATGATGATGATGATGATGATATCATGATGATGATGATGATATCATGATGATGATGATGATGATATGATGATGATGATAATGATGATGATGATATCATGATGATGATGATGATGATGATGATGATGATGATGATGATGATGATATCATGATGATGATGATGATGATGATATCATGATGATGATGAAGATGATGATATCATGATGATGATGATATCATGATGATGATGATATCATGATGATGATGATATCATGATGATGATGATATCATGATGATGATATCATGATGATATCATGATGATGGTATCATGATGATGATGATGATGATATCATGATGATGATGCTGATGATGATATCATGATGATGATATCATGATGATGATGATGATATCATGAAGATGATATCATGATGATGATGCTGATGATGATATCATGATGATGATATCATGATGATGATAATGATGATGATGATATCATGATGATGATGATATCATGATGATGATGATGATATGATGATGATGATATCATGATGATGATATCATGATGATAATGATGATGATGATGATATCATGATGATGATATGATGATGATATGATGATGATGATATCATGATGATGATGATGATGATGATATCATGATGATGATATCATGATGATGATGATGATGATGATATCATGATGATGATGATGATGATATCATGATGATGATATCATGATGATGATGATGATATCATGATGATAATATCATGATGATGATGATGATGATGATATCATGATGATGATATCATGATGATGATATCATGATGATAATGATGATGATGATATCATGATGATGATGATGATGATGATATCATGTTGATGATATCATGATGATGATGATGATATCATGATGATGATATCATGATGATAATGATGAGGATGATATCATGATGATGATGATGATGATGATATCATGATGATGATGATGATATCATGATGATGATTTCATGATGATAATGATGATGATGATATCATGATGATGATGATGATATGATGATGATATCATGATGATATGATGATGATGATGATGATATCATGATGATGATGATGATATCATGATGATGATATCATCATGATGATGATGATGATATCATGATGATGATGATGATATCATGATGATGATGATGATGATGATGATGATATCATGATGATGATTTCATGATGATAATGATGATGATGATATCATGATGATGATGATGATATCATGATGATATGATGATGATGATGATGATGATATCATGATGATGATGATGATATCATGATGATGATGATATCATGATGATGATGATATCATGATGATGATGACGATGATATCATGATGATGATGATGATGATATGATGATGATGATAATGATGATGATGATATCATGATGATGATGATAATGATGATGATGATGATGATGATGATGATGATGATATCATGATGATGATGATGATGATGATGATATCATGATGATGATGATGATGATGATGATGATGATGATGATGATGATGATATCATGATGATGATGATGATGATGATATCATGATGATGATGATGATGATGATGATGATATCATGATGATGATGATGATATCATGATGATGATGATGATGATGATGATATCATGATGATGATGATGATGATGATATCATGATGATGATATCATGATGATGATGATGATGATGATATCATGATGATGATGATGATGATGATGATGATGATATCATGATGATGATGATGATGATATTATGATGATGATGATGATGATATCATGATGATGATGATGATGATGATGATATTATGATGATGATGATGATGATATCATGATGATGATATCATGATGATGATGATATCATGATGATGATGATGATGATATCATGATGATGATATCATGATGATGATGATGATATCATGATGATGATGATGATGATGATGATGATGATGATGATGATATCATGATGATGATGATGATGATATCATGATGATGATATCATGATGATATCATGATGATGATGATATCATGATGATGATGATGATATGATGATGATGATATGATGATGATATCATGATGATGATGATGATGATATCATGATGATGATGATGATGATATCATGTTGATGATATCATTATGATGATATCATGATGATGATGATGATATTATGATGATGATGATATCATGATGATGATGATGATGATATCATGATGATGATTTCATGATGATAATGATGATGATGATATCATGATGATGATGATGATATGATGATGATGATGATATCATGATGATATGATGATGATGATGATGATATCATGATGATGATATCATGATGATGATGATATCATGATGATGATGATGATGATATCATGATGATGATTTCATGATGATAATGATGATGATGATATCATGATGATGATGATGATATGATGATGATGATGATATCATGATGATATGATGATGATGATATGATGATGATGATGATGATGATGATATCATGATGATGATATCATGATGATGATGATGATGATATCATGATGATGATGATTATGATATCATGATGATGATGATGATGATATCATGATGATGATGATATGATGATGATGATAATGATGATGATGATATCATGATGATGATGATGATGATGATGATGATGATGATGATGATGATATCATGATGATGATGATGATGATATCATGATGATGATGAAGATGATGATATCATGATGATGATGAAGATGATGATATCATGATGATGATGATATCATGATGATGATGATATCATGATGATGATGATATCATGATGATGATATCATGATGATATCATGATGATGGTATCATGATGATGATGATGATGATATCATGATGATGATGCTGATGATGATATCATGATGATGATATCATGATGATGATGATGATATCATGATGATGATATCATGATGATGATGCTGATGATGATATCATGATGATGATATCATGATGATGATAATGATATCATGATGATGATATCATGATGATGATATCATGATGATAATGATGATGATGATATCATGATGATGATATGATGATGATATGATGATGATGATATCATGATGATGATGATGATGATGATATCATGATGATGATATCATGATGATGATGATGATGATGATATCATGATGATGATGATGATGATATCATGATGATGATATCATGATGATGATGATGATATCATGATGATAATATCATGATGATGATGATGATGATATCATGATGATGATATCATGATGATGATATCATGATGATAATGATGATGATGATATCATGATGATGATATCATGTTGATGATAATGATGATGATGATATCATGATGATGATATCATGTTGATGATATCATGATGATAATGATGATGATGATATCATGATGATGATGATGATATCATGATGATGATATCATGATGATAATGATGATGATGATATCATGATGATGATGATGATGATGATATCATGATGATGATGATGATATCATGATGATGATTTCATGATGATAATGATGATGATGATATCATGATGATGATGATGATATGATGATGATATCATGATGATGATGATGATGATATCATGATGATGATGATGATATCATGATGATGATATCATCATGATGATGATGATGATATCATGATGATGATGATATCATGATGATGATGATGATGATGATGATATCATGATGATGATTTCATGATGATAATGATGATGATGATATCATGATGATGATGATGATATGATGATGATATGATGATGATGATGATGATGATATCATGATGATGATGATGATATCATGATGATGATGATATCATGATGATGATGATATCATGATGATGATGATGATGATATCATGATGATGATGATGATGATATGATGATGATGATAATGATGATGATGATATCATGATGATGATGATAATGATGATGATGATGATGATGATGATGATGATGATGATGATATCATGATGATGATGATGATGATGATATCATGATGATGATGATGATGATGATGATGATGATGATGATGATATCATGATGATGATGATGATGATGATATCATGATGATGATGATGATGATGATGATGATGATATCATGATGATGATGATGATGATATCATGATGATGATGATGATGATGATATCATGATGATGATGATGATGATGATATCATGATGATGATGATATCATGATGATGATGATATCATGATGATGATGATATCATGATGATGATGATGATGATGATATCATGATGATGATGATGATGGTATCATGATGATGATGATGATATCATGATGATGATGATGATGATATCATGATGATGATGATGATGATATCATGATGATGATGATAATATGATGATGATATCATGATGATGATGATGATATCATGATGATGATGATGATATCATGATGATGATGATAATGATGATGATGATATCATGATGATATCATGATGATAATGATGATGATGATGATATCATGATGATGATGATGATATGATGATGATGATATCATGATGATGATGATGATATCATGATGATGATATCATGATGATGATGATGATATGATGATGATGATGATATCATTATGATATGATGATGATGATATCATGATGATGATGATGATATGATGATGATATGATGATGATATCATGATGATGATGATGATGATGATATCATGATGATGATATCATGATGATGATATCATGATGATGATATCATGATGATGATGATGATGTTATCATGATGATGATATCATGATGATGATGATGATGATGATATCATGATGATGATATCATGATGATGATATCATGATGATGATATCATGATGATGATATCATGATGATGATGATGATGATATCATGATGATAATGATGATGATGATATCATGATGATGATGATGATATCATGATGATAATGATGATGATGATATCATGATGATGATGATGATGATATCATGATGATGATATCATGATGATGATATCATGATGATGATATGATGATGATGATGATATCATGATGATGATGATGATGATATCATGATGATGATTTCATGATGATAATGATGATGATGATATCATGATGATGATGATGATATGATGATGATGATGATGATATCATGATGATGATGATATCATGATGATGATGATATCATGATGATGATGATGATATCATGATGATGATATCATGATGATGATATCATGATGATGATATCATGATGATGATATCATGATGATGATATCATGATGATGATGATATCATGATGATGATGATGATGATGATGATGATGATGATGATGATGATGATGATATCATGATGATGATGATATCATGATGATGATGATGATGATGATGATGATGATGATGATGATGATGATGATGATGATGATATCATGATGATGATGATGATGATATCATGATGATGATGATGATGATATCATGATGATGATGATGATGATGATGATGATGATATCATGATGATGATGATATCATGATGATGATGATGATGATGATGATGATGATGATGATGATGATGATGATATCATGATGATGATGATATCATGATGATGATGATATCATGATGATGATGATATCATGATGATATCATGATGATGGTATCACGATGATGATGATGATGATATCATGATGATGATGCTGATGATGATATCATGATGATGATATCATGATGATGATGATGATGATATTATGATGATGATGATATCATGATGATAATGATGATGATGATATCATGATGATGATGATGATGATATCATGATGATGATATCATGATGAAATGATGATGATGATATCATGATGATGATGATGATATCATGATGAGATGATGATGATATCATGATGAGATGATGATGATGATATCATGAAGATATTGATGATATCATGATGATGATGATGATGATATCATGATGATGATGATGTTCATGATGATGAGATCATGATGAAATGATGATGATGATATCGTGATGATGATGATGATATCATGATGATGATGATGATATCATGATGATAATGATGATATCATGATGAGATGATGATGATGATGATGATGATATCATGATGAAATGATGATGATGATATCATGATGATGATGATGATGATGATGATGATGATATCATGATGATGATGATATCATGATGATGATATCATGATGAGATGATGATGATGATATCATGCTGAGATGATGATGATGATATCATGCTGAGATGATGATGATGATGATGATGATGATGATGGATGATATCATGAAGATATTGATGATATCATGATGATGATGATGATGATGATATCATGATGAGATGATGATGATGATATCATGAAGAGATGATGATGATGATGATGATGATGATGATGATGATGATGATGATGATATCATGAAGTTATTGATGATATCATGATCAGATGATGATGATATCATGATGATGATGATATGATGATGATATCATGATGATATCATGATGGTGATTATCATGATGGTGATTATCATGATGATATCATGATGGTGATTATCATGATGATATCATGATGGTGATGATGATGATGATATCATGATGATGAGATGATGATGATATCATGATGATGATGATATGATGATGATATCATGATGATGATGATATCATGATGATGATATGATGATGATGATGATGATGATGATGATGATGATGATATCATGATGATGATGATGATATCATGATGATGATGATGATATCATGATGATGATGATGATATCATGATGATGATGATGATGATATCATGATGATGATATCATGATGATGATGATGATATCATGATGATGATGATGATATCATGATGATGATGATGATGATGATGATGATGATATCATGATGATGATGATGATATCATGATGAGATCATGATGATGATGATGATGATGATGATGATATCATGATGAGATCATGATGATGATGATATCATGAAGATGATGAGATCATGATGATGATGATGATATCATGATGATGATGATGATGATGATGATGATATCATGATGAGATGATGATGATGATATCATGATGAGATGATGATGATATCATGATGAGATGATGATGATGATGATGATGATGATGATGATATCATGATGATGATGATGATGATGATATCATGATGATTATGATGATATCATGATGATGATATGATGATGATGATGATGATATCATGATGATGATGATGATGATAATGATGATGATATTATGATGACATCATGATGATGATGATATCATGATGATGATGATGATGATGATATCATGATATGATGATGATGATGATATCATGATATGATGATGATGATGATGATGATGATGATATTATGATGATATCATGATGATGTTGATATCATGATGATATCATGATGATGATGATGATATCATGATGATATTATGATGATATCCTGATGATGATGATATCATGATGATGATGATGATATCATGATATTGATATCATGATGATATCATGATGATATCATGATGATATCATGATGATATCATGATGATATCATGATGATGATGATGATGATGATATGATGATGATGATGATGATGATATCGATGATGATGCAGATGATATCATGATGATGATGATGACATGATGATGATGCTGATGATATCATGATGATATCATGATGATGATGATGATGATGATATCATGATGATATCATGATGATGATGATGATGATGATGATATGATGATGATGATGATATCATGATGATGATGATGATGATATCGATGATGATGCTGATGATATCATGATGATGATGATGATGATATGATGATGATGCTGATGATATCATGATGATATCATGATGATGATGATGATGATGATGATATCATGATGATGATGATGATGATATCATGATGATGATGATGATGATGATGATATCATGATGATGATGATGATATGATGATGATGATGATGATATCATGATGATGATGATATTATGATGATATCATGATGATGATGATATCATGATGATGATGATGATGATATCATGATATGATGATGATGATGATGATATCATGATATGATGATGATGATGATGATATTATGATGATATCATGATGATGTTGATATCATGATGATATCATGATGATGATGATATCATGATGATATTATGATGATATCCTGATGATGATGATATCATGATGATATCATGATGATGATTATGATGATATCATGATGATGATATCATGATGATGATATCATGATGATATTATGATGATGATTTCATGATGAGATGATGATGATGATATCATGATGGTGATATCATGATGATGAAGATGATGATATCATGATGATGATGATGATATCATGATGATGATGATGATATCATGGTGATGATGATGATATCATGATGATGATCATGATGATGATGATGATGATGATGATGATGATGATATCATCATGATGATGATATCATGATGATGATATCATGATGATGATATTATGATGATGATGATGATGATGATGATGATGATGATGATGATGATGATGATGATGATGATGATATCATGATGAGATCATGATGATGATGATGATGATGATGATGATGATATCATGATGAGATCATGATGATGATGATATCATGAAGATGATGATGATATCATGATGATGATATCATGGTGATGATGATATCATGATGAGATGATGATGATGATATCATGATGATGATATCATGATGATATCATGATGATGAAGATGATGATATCATGATGATTATGATGATGATATCATGATGATGATGATGATGATATCATGATGATGATGATGATGATGATGATGATGATGATGATGATGATGATATCATGATGATGATGATGATGATATCATGATGATGATGATGATGATGATATTATGATGATGATGATGATGATGATGATGATGATATCATGATGATGATGATGATGATATCATGATGAGATCATGATGATGATGATGATGATATCATGATGAGATCATGATGATGATGATGATGATGATGATGATATCATGATGAGATCATGATGATGATGATATCATGAAGATGATGATGATATCATGATATCATGATGATATCATGATGATGATGATGATGATATCATGATGATGATGATGATGATATCATGATGAGATCATGATGATGATGATGATGATGATATCATGATGAGATCATGATGATGATGATGATGATGATATCATGATGAGATCATGATGATGATGATATCATGAAGATGATGATGATATCATGATGATGATGATGATGATGATATGATGATGATGATGATGATATCATGATGATGATGATGATATCGATGATGATGCTGATGATATCATGATGATGATGATGATATGATGATGATGCTGATGATATCATGATGATATCATGATGATGATGATGATGATATCATGATGATATCATGATGATGATGATGATGATATGATGATGATGATGATATCATGATGATGATGATGATGATATCGATGATGATGCTGATGATATCATGATGATGATGATGATATGATGATGATGCTGATGATATCATGATGATATCATGATGATGATGATGATGATGATGATATCATGATGATGATGATGATATCATGATGATGATGATGATGATGATGATATCATGATGATGATGATGATATGATGATGATGATGATGATATCATGATGATGATGATGATGATGATATTATGATGATATCATGATGATGATGATATCATGATGATGATGATGATGATATCATGATATGATGATGATGATGATATCATGATATGATGATGATGATGATGATATCATGATATGATGATGATGATGATGATATTATGATGATATCATGATGATGTTGATATCATGATGATATCATGATGATGATGATATCATGATGATATTATGATGATATCCTGATGATGATGATATCATGATGATATCATGATGATGATTATGATGATATCATGATGATGATATCATGATGATGATATCATGATGATATTATGATGATGATTTCATGATGAGATGATGATGATGATATCATGATGGTGATATCATGATGATGAAGATGATGATATCATGATGATGATGATGATATCATGATGATGATGATGATATCATGGTGATGATGATGATATCATGATGATGATCATGATGATGATGATGATGATGATGATGATGATGATATCATCATGATGATGATATCATGATGATGATATCATGATGATGATATTATGATGATGATGATGATGATGATGATGATGATGATGATGATGATGATGATGATGATGATGATGATATCATGATGAGATCATGATGATGATGATGATGATGATGATGATGATATCATGATGAGATCATGATGATGATGATATCATGAAGATGATGATGATATCATGATGATGATATCATGGTGATGATGATATCATGATGAGATGATGATGATGATATCATGATGATGATATCATGATGATATCATGATGATGAAGATGATGATATCATGATGATTATGATGATGATATCATGATGATGATGATGATGATATCATGATGATGATGATGATGATGATGATGATGATGATGATGATGATATCATGATGATGATGATGATGATATCATGATGATGATGATGATGATGATATTATGATGATGATGATGATGATGATGATGATGATATCATGATGATGATGATGATGATATCATGATGAGATCATGATGATGATGATGATGATATCATGATGAGATCATGATGATGATGATGATGATGATGATGATATCATGATGAGATCATGATGATGATGATATCATGAAGATGATGATGATATCATGATATCATGATGATATCATGATGATGATGATGATGATATCATGATGATGATGATGATGATATCATGATGAGATCATGATGATGATGATGATGATGATATCATGATGAGATCATGATGATGATGATGATGATGATATCATGATGAGATCATGATGATGATGATATCATGAAGATGATGATGATATCATGATGATGATGATGATGATGATATGATGATGATGATGATGATATCATGATGATGATGATGATATCGATGATGATGCTGATGATATCATGATGATGATGATGATATGATGATGATGCTGATGATATCATGATGATATCATGATGATGATGATGATGATATCATGATGATATCATGATGATGATGATGATGATATGATGATGATGATGATATCATGATGATGATGATGATGATATCGATGATGATGCTGATGATATCATGATGATGATGATGATATGATGATGATGCTGATGATATCATGATGATATCATGATGATGATGATGATGATGATGATATCATGATGATGATGATGATGATATCATGATGATGATGATGATGATGATGATATCATGATGATGATGATGATATGATGATGATGATGATGATATCATGATGATGATGATGATGATGATATTATGATGATATCATGATGATGATGATATCATGATGATGATGATGATGATATCATGATATGATGATGATGATGATATCATGATATGATGATGATGATGATGATATTATGATGATATCATGATGATGTTGATATCATGATGATATCATGATGATGATGATATCATGATGATATTATGATGATATCCTGATGATGATGATATCATGATGATATCATGATGATGATTATGATGATATCATGATGATGATATCATGATGATGATATCATGATGATATTATGATGATATCCTGATGATGATGATATCATGATGATATCATGATGATGATGATGATATCATGATGATGATGATGATATCATGATGATGATGATGATGATATCATGATGATGATGATGATGATATCATGATGATGATATCATGATGAGATGATGATGATGATATCATGATGAGATGATGATGATATCATGATGAGATGATGATGATGATGATATCATGAAGATATTGATGATATCATGATGATGATGATGATGATATCATGATGATGATGATGTTCATGATGATGAGATCATGATGAAATGATGATGATGATATCATGATGATGATGATGATATCATGATGAGATGATGATGATATCATGATGATGATGATGATGATATCATGATGATGATGATGTTCATGATGATGAGATCATGATGAAATGATGATGATGATATCATGATGATGATGATGATATCATGATGAGATGATGATGATATCATGATGAGATGATGATGATGATATCATGAAGATATTGATGATATCATGATGATGATGATGATGATATCATGATGATGATGATGTTCATGATGATGAGATCATGATGAAATGATGATGATGATATCGTGATGATGATGATGATATCATGATGATGATGATGATATCATGATGATAATGATGATATCATGATGAGATGATGATGATGATGATGATATCATGATGAAATGATGATGATGATATCATGATGATGATGATGATGATGATGATGTTGATATCATGATGATGATGATATCATGATGATGATATCATGATGAGATGATGATGATGATATCATGATGATGATGATGATGATGATGATGTTGATATCATGATGATGATGATATCATGATGATGATATCATGATGAGATGATGATGATGATATCATGCTGAGATGATGATGATGATATCATGCTGAGATGATGATGATGATGATGATGGATGATATCATGAAGATATTGATGATATCATGATGATGATGATGATGATATCATGATGAGATGATGATGATGATATCATGAAGAGATGATGATGATGATGATGATGATGATGATGATGATGATGATGATGATGATATCATGAAGTTATTGATGATATCATGATCAGATGATGATGATATCATGATGATGATGATGATATGATGATGATGATGATGATGATATCATGATGATGAGATGATGATGATGATATCATGAAGATGATATCATGATGATGAGATGATGATTGTTGCGGTCGTGGCCTGCTGTATGCTAAATTATGCTAAATAATTATTAATGAAATATTAATAAATATTTATTTAGACAAACAAGACTAACCGTACAACAATAAATTTCTTTGATTCGAGAATACAGATAAATTATGTAAAGATGAATACCAAAAGACGTTGTGATATATATAATATACTTTATTTATACCTCTGGCGGTAAAAACAATATATCTAAAAGGATATCACAAACAAAGTTACAAACATACAACTGTTATATTCTATATAGCATTGTATTAATTAGATATCATGTGTACTTAACTTCAGAGAGTTTCAGCAAGGCACATGGCTGTGTCCAAAATGGCTCTTGATTCCAGGTTGATAAAGGAATGATTTTGAAGGAGTTTCTGCAGCAGTTACTTTCTTTTTTTAGTTACAATACTAGGCATTACACTAAACCCTAGCTTCTTGGCACTTAAACTTAGCCCAAGATGAAAGCTTTACTATTAACTAGAAATAGTTTCAAAGCTCTTCCTTCTGACCATGTTGTTTCTTTTTGGCCATTCCACATGTGTTTTCTCTCCTCCTCCTCCACAGCTATTGTCCAGTATCACCTCCCCCCCTCCAGGATTTACCAGGTGGAACAAAGAGTCATCACTCACTCCCATCACTCACTCCCTAGTGACACCTGTTGGTAGGAGTAATGCACTTCTTACAATGCTACATAGATCAGATATCAAAATGGATGCCATAGTCAGAGGAGGGGTCTATCTAAAGGGAGGTACTTCATATCATTAATATACTTATGGAGTTGCTTCTGTGACGTGAATCACTAATAAATGACTTTGCAAGCCATATCCAATACAATCCACCTCCTGATTCACATCATATAGCAACAATATCTATAAATGTATCTCTCCAGAAGATAATCCCCCAACTATGGCACTCATTTCACAGTGATACCTTAGACACACAAACATAACATATAAACAAATAAAAAAGACAATATAACCCTCAACAATAATCCCCACAGAATGTCCAACTGAATCCTCCCCACACGAGGCACTCCTCCATCTTGATCCTGTCAAGACATTTCAATAAAGTCACTGGAAGTGTAACTCCATATCCCCTGCTGCTTGAAGTTTCTTTGACAATCCACAATAGAAAATCAGGATCTCTTAAAATGGCTGCCAATCTATTGGAGAGAAACATGAAACAAGGTGAAGCATCACACTTATCATTGCACAATAAATCATGCACAATAGTACATTTCCTGTCTGCATAGTAACCACCATTAAAAACATCCTACTAATATGGTGTTACCCCAGCTCTATACTCATTTGGATGATGATCCCCTTTCACAAAGCAAACAGTGTTATATTTATTACATCAACCACACATTTCATATCAGTCACAAACACACACTCACAATCCGTGGAAATCGGTTTCATATACCAACATCCTATGTAACCCAATATGCTACACTAGAATCTTTGTTGGCAATGCTGTACAAAGGAATAATGTCTGCAAACCCATCCCCACCCACAATCTATCACTACTGGGGACAGTACTTGAATGTGCTCTCCTGAAAACTCTTTGCACCACTCTATCAACCTAGAGGCTTTAGGGTGATAGGCTAGGGACCACAATATGCTTAGTGGTAGCCCAATAACCCAAGCGCTACTGTCCATAGATAACAAGTTCTTGTCTTTGGTTCTTCCATGAATTCTTTTAACAGTGTCTTCTTGCTGGACTAAAAGCAACAACTCTTCTGGATAGTTTTCTCAAAATTTCAGTATTTCAGTCCACCTCTAGGTCTTCGGCCTTCACAGTTCAACTGCCAAGTGTGCCCATCTTTTTCTTTAGGGCTACTTGGTGTGGCCAGCTCTTAACGACAGGTGGAATCAGCTTCTCATCATTTTTCACTCCTCTTCTGCCACTCATTTTGCAGGTTTGCATCTGCAGGAGAATTACAATGTACTCTGTCACTAGCAATCTTGCTTGATGTTTCTTCTTTGTCTGTATCTTCATAGTCCACCACGGTTATTGTTCTTGCACTATGCTCAGGTAGGCAGTTCATTTCTGGACACTGATGTCTGTCCAGGCCTGTCACATGGGTCAATCAGTGCAGGGTCTTGGGTCTTTAGACATACTGGAGTCTTTGGGATACAATGACTCACATCCCTGTCGACTGTCTTGATGCACTACCTGAATATATACAATTTCTTCTCCCAGGCAAAGCTAGCTTGTCAATTCATCTCTGGTGCAAGGAGAATTAAAGAGAGGCCATTCCTAATTCAATCCCAGCTTGCCAAAGGTCTGCCTGTTTACCCTTCATCTGCATTGACTGTACTTAGAACCGCAGTGCTCACTGATGGCACTACCAAATCCACCTCCCGGTAGTCAACAGCCAACCCAGAGTCATCTGACACTTAAAACAGGCAAGACAAACGTGTTAATAGAGCTGACAGTGGGTTGAATATCTATCTCTGTTCTGTTCTCCAGGCTGTCGGTTCTGCACATGGCAAATCGGCATGGCTGAGGAAGAAACATCACCAGGTTTTACATGTTCCCTTAAGTACTGTTTACTAGGGAAGCATGAAAACAAATACTCCTCACTAACATTTTGCGTACTGTCCTGTTTTAAATTATTAATCCCTGACATCTGGCTTGTGGGCACTATAGCATCAATGGATGGAGCCGATATAATGGGAATGATTTTTCCTTCAGTTCCTGTCCCATTTCTCCATACCCCATTCTGTTTCCTTTCATTATCCCTCCCCACCTCAGCCTGTTGGCAGCGGTCTCCAGTGGATAATAATTGGGAGTGCATATCCCTGTTAGTCTGTTTACCAGGGTGTGGGGACCTAATTTGCACTCCATCTCCACCATTTGCTGGGAGTGGCTTTTCAATGGGTACACTTCTTTGTTGGTTTAAATGTGGCTTTGTCAGGGATCCATTATTACTACAAGGGTTGTAAGCAACTGTATGTACCTGCCTAGGCCTGTTCACTACTGCCTTCCATCTGTTAAACATCTCTGCAGTAGGAATGCCATTTATCTCATCTCTAGGTATACCCGCCTGCAACAAGTCATTCCACATTTGCCTTCTAGTCAGCCTTGTCTGATTCCCCTCTGACTTTTGCTCTGCAAACTCCACTCTAGCCTTTCCTGCTGTACAAATATTCTTAGTCTGTTTGGTTTCAGTATTTAATGCTTCAATCTCTGCTAAAAAGGAGGTCACATGGTGTATTTTACCATTGTCTTTAATCCCATAGAGCAGAGATAACAGGGGAACTCTCAGATCTAGCGGTGCTGTCTTTAGAAACCTTGACCGCATGCTATCTGTAAAATCCTCCATATCAGGCCCTTCCCAATTATCCTTGGTCAATCCTGCAACACAACCCATAACCCTTACATGATTTATGGCATCTTTCATTGTTACCCAGGGGGCTGTCGGCTCAATATCTGAGTGTGATAGGTAAACTAATAACACAGCATGGCGAACCATGTCAAACAATGAAAAGGTCCCCCTAATCTCTCTCACCCTCTGTAATACCTGCATGAGCTTCACATGCATTGTCAGCTTCCCCATACTTATGGCTTCCCTTGCATTCAACAGCACATGGTCAGCTCCTGCATCATACATTCGTAGCAACCACTCTCCCACATTTTCACCCACTTGTTGCATATGTATCTTAGCTAGCTCCAACAGCTCAGTTTGTGAGTAACTCTTTACCACTTCCTTCATTGCATCACATGCACCAGCTCTCAAGTCATGCTCTCTATGTTGGTCACAGGGTAGTCTCCTTTTCTGCTGTTGTACAATGACAGGACGGGCTTGTTGCCTGTCCAGTTCATTATCATCTTCAGAAAAGGAGACATACTCATCATCAGATTGCTTAAGAATCTCTGCACTATCCCATTTGGGGTCTGCAACCATAGCTCGCACATTGCTTACAGGCACGGGCTTTCTACATCTCTGTGACCTCCTGCGGTTTATCTTGCTTACCACTAGCTTAGTACATTTCTCTTCTAGGGCAGTCACATGGGATGCATTGCTACGCATACATTCCTTGGTCAGAACTAGGGAATCTTTCACTTCCTGCAACTCTTTCTTAAGTGCTTCATTTTTCTGCACCTCACGGCTGAGGGCCTGCACAATTATCCACCCTGTGGTGGCAGCTGCTTTACGCTCTCTCTTTGAGTAAACCCCTAGGTCTAACCGTAATGCTTGCGCACCAAGCTCAGTACCAGCGTCAGGATATATGGGAGCTGCATATTTTATTAATTCCTCAGAAATGGGTTTCCAACTACCAAATTCTGCCCATACAGGAATTGCCCCATATTTTGATCTTTCCTGCCCTGCTACAGCTGGTGATTTCTGTTTAATTGTTTTAAACATCTCTACACAGTATTACTAGCAAGGTCTATGCACTAAACACTGTACTGTAATATAGAAATAAACAAACAAACACAAGCAAGGTCTATTCACTAGAGCTTAAATACACAAGCACATGGGTTTAGAGCTCTAGAGTTTAAATACACAGATCTGTAACTTTATGCAAAGTGCACAGTAAAAACGGTATTCACTTTAATAATTGTTACTGTATCCTGCCGGCTACGCCAATTGTTGCGGTCGTGGCCTGCTGTATGCTAAATTATGCTAAATAATTATTAATGAAATATTAATAAATATTTATTTAGACAAACAAGACTAACCGTACAACAATAAATTTCTTTGATTCGAGAATACAGATAAATTATGTAAAGATGAATACCAAAAGACGTTGTGATATATATAATATACTTTATTTATACCTCTGGCGGTAAAAACAATATATCTAAAAGGATATCACAAACAAAGTTACAAACATACAACTATTATATTCTATATAGCATTGTATTAATTAGATATCATGTGTACTTAACTTCAGAGAGTTTCAGCAAGGCACATGGCTGTGTCCAAAATGGCTCTTGATTCCAGGTTGATAAAGGAATGATTTTGAAGGAGTTTCTGCAGCAGTTACTTTCTTTTTTTAGTTACAATACTAGGCATTACACTAAACCCTAGCTTCTTGGCACTTAAACTTAGCCCAAGATGAAAGCTTTACTATTAACTAGAAATAGTTTCAAAGCTCTTCCTTCTGACCATGTTGTTTCTTTTTGGCCATTCCACATGTGTTTTCTCTCCTCCTCCTCCACAGCTATTGTCCAGTATCACCTCCCCCCCTCCAGGATTTACCAGGTGGAACAAAGAGTCATCACTCACTCCCATCACTCACTCCCTAGTGACACCTGTTGGTAGGAGTAATGCACTTCTTACAATGCTACATAGATCAGATATCAAAATGGATGCCATAGTCAGAGGAGGGGTCTATCTAAAGGGAGGTACTTCATATCATTAATATACTTATGGAGTTGCTTCTGTGACGTGAATCACTAATAAATGACTTTGCAAGCCATATCCAATACAATGATGATGATGATACCTTGAAGATGATGATGATATTGTTGGTCGCTAGGAATTGGAGATCCACCCTGGCACCAATATGGGACAAGCTAAAACAACAATTATTTTTTCAACTTAGGATGGAATCGGGAATCGCATTCCAATTTGATTTAGGAGAGTGGAACAGGGCTGATTGGAAGGAATGGATTCTGCAAACTGAAAAAACCTAAGGGGCTTTAACACTAAGATAGTAGAGGGAGGGGCAAGAGAGTAGAGGAAGTGCTCGGAGACAGAGGTGGAAAGGGAAAGAGAAGGTGGGGAAAAGGGAAAACGAGGTAAAAAGGAAAGGAGAAGAGAAAGGAGGGAAGTAGAGAAAAAGGAGGGCAGGAAAGGGAAGGAAAAGGGAAAGAAAAGACGAATCAGGGTCATTAAGGCCACCCAAATCTCCCCATCTCACAAACTGACCAACAAGACCCAGAGCAAAAAAAGAGCAAAAAAGAGCTAAAATATATACGGTTACCTATCGACTCGCATACAGAAGGGGTCCTGCCCGGTCTCACACGTCTCGGTCCTAAAGGGATATAGCATCCTACGAATAAGAACCTTGAAAATTCCCTACAGAAGTCTTTGAAGAGAGGATGTAATCCTGTTCTACACACAGCACTTTTTATTTATTTGTACAGTGTGTATTGCTTTGCAATGTATGTCTATCTTTTTGGGTATTTTTTATGTCTTCGTAACATTTTTCTTCTTTTTTCGTCTGTATGTACAAATCATAAAACAGAAAATAAAGTATATATAATAAAAAAAAAAAGATGATGATGATATCATGATGATGATGATGATATCATGATGATATCATGATGGTGATGATGATGATATCAAGATGATATCATGATGGTGATGATGATGATATCATGATGATGATTATGATGATGTCATGATGAGATGATGATGATGATATCATGAAGATGATGATGATATCATGATGATGATATCATGATGATGATGATGATGATATCATGATGAGATGATGATGATGATATCATGATGATGATTATGATGATATCATGATGAGATGATGATGATGATGATATCATGAAGATGATGATGATATCATGATGATGATATCATGATGATGATATCATGATGATAATGATGATGATGATATCATGATGAGATGATGATGATGATATCATGATGGTGATATCATGATGATGAAGATGATGATATCATGATGATGATGATGATATCATGATGATGATGATGATATCATGGTGATGATGATGATATCATGATGATGATCATGATGATGATGATGATGATGATGATGATGATATCATCATGATGATGATATCATGATGATGATATCATGATGATGATATTATGATGATGATGATGAAGATGATGATGATGATGATGATGATGATGATGATGATGATGATGATGATGATATCATGATGAGATCATGATGATGATGATGATGATGATGATGATATCATGATGAGATCATGATGATGATGATATCATGAAGATGATGATGATATCATGATGATGATATCATGGTGATGATGATATCATGATGAGATGATGATGATGATATCATGATGATGATATCATGATGATATCATGATGATATCATGATGATGAAGATGATGATATCATGATGATTATGATGATGATATCATGATGATGATGATGATGATATCATGATGATGATGATGATGATGATGATGATGATGATGATGATATCATGATGATGATGATGATGATATCATGATGATGATGATGATGATGATATTATGATGATGATGATGATGATGATGATGATATCATGATGATGATGATGATGATATCATGATGAGATCATGATGATGATGATGATGATATCATGATGAGATCATGATGATGATGATGATGATGATGATGATATCATGATGAGATCATGATGATGATGATATCATGAAGATGATGATGATATCATGATATCATGATGATATCATGATGATGATGATGATGATATCATGATGATGATGATGATGATATCATGATGAGATCATGATGATGATGATGATGATGATATCATGATGAGATCATGATGATGATGATGATATCATGATGAGATCATGATGATGATGATATCATGAAGATGATGATGATATCATGATGATGATGATGATGATATCATGATGATGATGATGATGATATCATGATGAGATGATGATGATGATATCATGATGAGATGATGATGATGATGATGATATCATGATGTGATGATGATGATGATGATGATGATATCATGATGAGATGATGATGATGATATCATGATGATGATGATGATGATATCATGATGCGATGATGATGATGATATGATGATGATGATGATGATGATGATGATGATGATGATGATGATGACATCATGATGATGATGATGATGATGATGATATCATGATGATGATGATGATGATATCATGATGAGGATGATGTTCATGATGATGTGATCATGATGAAATGATCATGATGATATCATGATGATGATGATGATGATATCATGATGATGATGATGATATCATGATGAGATGATGATATCATGATGATGATGATGATGACATCATGATGATGATGATATCATAATGATGATGATGTTCATGATGATGAGATCATGATGAAATGATGATGATGATATCATGATGATGATGATGATGATGATATCATGATGATGATGATATCATGATGATGATGATGATGATATCATGATGAGATGATGATGATGATGATATCATGATGATGATGATGATGATGATATCATGATGAGATGATGATGATGATGATATCATGATGATGATGATATCATGATGATGATGATGATGATATCATGATGAGATGATGATGATGATGATGATATCATGATGATGATGATGATGATGATATCATGATGAGATGATGATGATGATGATATCATGATGATGATGATGATGATGGTGATGATGATGATATCATGATGATGATGATGATGATGATGATATCATGATGATGATGATGATATCATGATGATGATGATGATGATGATGATATCATGATGAGATGATGATGATGATATCATGATGATGATGATGATGATGACATCATGATGATGATGATGATGATGATGATATCATGATGATGATGATGTTCATGATGATGAGATCATGATGAAATGATGATGATGATATCATGATGATGATGATGATATCATGATGATGATGATGATGATATCATGATGAGACGATGATGATGATATCATGATGAGATGATGATGATGGTGATGATATCATGAAGATATTGATGATATCATGATGATGATGATGATATCATGATGAGATGATGATATCAGGATGAGATGATGATGATGATGATGATGATGATGATGATATCATGAAAATATTGATGATATCATGATGATGATGATGATGATATCATGATGATGATGATATGATGATGATATCATGATGGTGACGATGATGATGATATCATGATGATATCATGATGATGATGATGATGATGATGATGATATCATGATGAGATGTTGTTGATTTAATGATGAGATGATGATGAGATGATGATGATATCATGATGAGATGATGATGATGATGATATGATGATGATGATGATGATGACATGATGATGATGATGATGATGATGATATCATGATGATGATGATGATGATGACATGATGATGATGATGATGATGATGATATCATGATGATGATGATGTTCATGATGATGAGATCATGATGAAATGATGATGATGATATCATGATGATGATGATGATGATGATGATGATATCATGGTGATGATATCATGATGATGATGATGATGATGATATCATGATGAGATGATGATGATGATATCATGATGATGATGATGATGATGATATCATGATGAGATGATGATGATGATATCATGATGATGATGATGATGATGATGATGTAATCATGATGATGATGATGATGATGATGATATCATGATGATGATGATGATGATATCATGATGATGATGATGTTCATGATGATGTAATCATGATGAAATGATCATGATGATATCATGATGATGATGATGATGATGATGATGATGATGATGATATCATGATGATGATGATGATATCATGATGAGATGATGATATCATGATGATGATGATAATGACATCATGATGATGATGATATCATGATGATGATGATGTTCATGATGATGAGATCATGATGAAATGATGATGATGATATCATGATGATGATGATGATGATATCATGATGATGATGATGATATCATGATGATGATGATGATGATGATATCATGATGAGATGATGATGATGATGATATCATGATGATGATGATGTTGATATCATGATGATGATGATGATATCATGATGATGATGATGATGATATCATGATGAGATGATGATGATGATATCATGATGAAATGATGATGATGATGATATCATGATGATGATGATGATGATGATATCATGATGATGATATCATGATGAGATGATGATGATATCATGCTGAGATGATGATGATGATATCATGCTGAGATGATGATGATGATGATGATGATGATGATGGATGATATCATGAAGATATTGATGATATCATGATGATGATGATGATGATGATATCATGATGAGATGATGATGATGATATCATGAAGAGATGATGATGATGATGATGATGATGATATCATGAAGATATTGATGATATCATGATCAGATGATGATGATATCATGATGATGATGATATCATGATGATGATGATGATGATATCATGATGATGAGATGATGATGATGATATCATGAAGATGATATCATGATGATGAGATGATGATGATGATACCTTGAAGATGATGATGATATTGTTGGTCGCTAGGAATTGGAGATCCACCCTGGCACCAATATGGGACAAGCTAAAACAACAATTAATTTTTCAACTTAGGATGGAATCGGGAATCGCATTCCAATTTGATTTAGGAGAGTGGAACAGGGCTGATTGGAAGGAATGGATTCTGCAAACTGAAAAAACCTAAGGGGCTTTAACACTAAGATAGTAGAGGGAGGGGCAAGAGAGTAGGAGGAAGTGCTCGGAGACAGAGGTGGAAAGGGAAAGAGAAGGTGGGGAAAAGGGAAAACGAGGTAAAAAGGAAAGGAGAAGAGAAAGGAGGGAAGTAGAGAAAAAGGAGGGCAGGAAAGGGAAGGAAAAGGGAAGTAAAAGACGAATCAGGGTCATTAAGGCCACCCAAATCTCCCCATCTCACAAACTGACCAACAGAGCAAAAAAAGACTAAAAAAGTGCTAAAATATATACGGTTACCTATCGACTCGCGTACAGAAGGGGTCCTGCCCGGTCTCACACGTCTCGGTCCTAAAGGGATATAGCATCCTACGAATAAGAACCTTGAAAATTCCCTACAGAAGTCTTTGAAGAGAGGATGTAATCCTGTTCTACACACAGCACTTTTTATTTATTTGTACAGTGTGTATTGCTTTGCAATGTATGTCTATCTTTTTGGGTATTTTTTATGTCTTCGTAACATTTTTCTTCTTTTTTCGTCTGTATGTACAAATCATAAAACAGAAAATAAAGTATATATAATAAAAAAAAAAAGATGATGATGATATCATGATGATGATGATGATATCATGATGATGATGATGACATCATGATGATATCATGATGGTGATGATGATGATATCAAGATGATATCATGATGGTGATGATGATGATATCATGATGATGATTATGATGATATCATGATGAGATGATGATGATGATGATATCATGAAGATGATGATGATATCATGATGATGATATCATGATGATGATGATATCATGATGAGATGATGATGATGATATCATGATGATGATATCATGATGATGATGATGATATCATGATGATGATATCATGATGATGATATTATGATGATGATGATGATGATGATGATGATGATGATGATGATGATGATGATATCATGATGATGATGATGATATCATGATGAGATCATGATGATGATGATGATGATATCATGATGAGATCATGATGATGATGATGATGATATCATGATGAGATCATGATGATGATGATATCATGAAGATGATGATGATATCATGATGATGATATCATGGTGATGATGATATCATGATGATGAAGATGATGATATCATGATGATGATGATGATGATATCATGATGATGATGATGATATCATGACGATGATATCATGGTGATGATGATATCATGATGAGATGATGATATCAAGATGATATCATGATGATGAAGATGATGATATCATGATGATGATGATGATGATATCATGATGATGATGATGATATCATGATGATGATGATGATATCATGATGATGATGATGATGATGATGATGATGATGATGATGATGATGATATCATGATGATGATGATGATGATATCATGATGATGATGATGATGATATCATGATGATGATGATGATGATGATATCATGATGATGATGATGATGATGATGATGATATCATGATGAGATCATGATGATGATGATGATGATGATGATATCATGATGAGATCATGATGATGATGATGATATCATGATGAGATCATGATGATGATGATGATATCATGATGAGATCATGATGATGATGATGATATCATGATGAGTTCATGATGAGGATGATATCATGAAGATGATGATGATATCATGAAGATATTGATGATATCATGATGATGATGATGATATCATGATGATGATGATATGATGATGATATGATGATGATATCATGATGGTGATTATCATGATGATATCATGATGGTGATTATCATGATGATATCATGATGGTGATGATGATGATGATATCATGATGATGAGATGATGATGATATCATGATGATGATGATATGATGATGATATCATGATGATGATGATATCATGATGATGAGATGATGATGATGATATCATGAAGATGATATCATGATGATGAGATGATGATGATGATATCGTGAAGATGATGATATCATGATGATGATGATGATGATGATGATGATATCATGATGATGATGATGATGATGATGATGATGATGATGATGATGATATCATGATGATATCATGATGATATCTTGATGGTGATAATGATTATATCATGATGATATCATGATGATGATATGAAGATGATGATATCATGATGATGATGATGATGATATCATGATGATGATGATGATATCATGATGATGATGATATCATGATGAGATGATGATGATGATATCATGATGATGATGATGATGATGATGATGATGATGATATCATGATGATGATATCATGATGAGATGATGATGATGATATCATGCTGAGATGATGATATCATGCTGAGATGATGATGATGATGATGATGATGATGATGATGATGATGATGATGATGGATGATATCATGAAGATATTGATGATATCATGATGATGATGATGATGATATCATGATGAGATTATGATGATGATATCATGAAGAGATGATGATGATGATGATGATGATATCATGAAGATATTGATGATATCATGATCAGATGATGATGATATAATGATGATGATGATATGATGATGATGATGATGATATCATGATGATGAGATGATGATGATGATATCATGAAGATGATATCATGATGATGAGATGATGATGATGATACCTTGAAGATGATATCATGATGATGATGATGATATCATGATGATGATGATGATGATATCATGATGAGATGATGATGATGATGATATCATGATGATGATGATGATGATATCATGATGAGATGATGATGATGATGATATCATGATGATATCATGATGATGATGATATCATGATGATGATGATGATGATGATATCATGATGATGATGATGATGATGATGATGATATCATGATGATGATGATGATGATATCATGATGAGATGATGATGATGATATCATGATGATGATGATGATGACATCATGATGATGATGATGATGATGATGATATCATGATGATGATGATGTTCATGATGATGAGATCATGATGAAATGATGATGATGATATCATAATGATGATGATGATATCATGATGATGATGATGATGATGATATCATGATGAGACGATGATGATGATATCATGATGAGATGATGATGATGGTGATGATATCATGAAGATATTGATGATATCATGATGATGATGATGATATCATGATGAGATGATGATGATGATATCATGATGAGATGATGATGATGATGATGATGATGATGATGATATCATGAAGATATTGATGATATCATGATGATGATGATGATGATATCATGATGATGATGATATGATGATGATATCATGATGGTGACGATGATGATGATATCATGATGATATCATGATGATGATGATGATGATGATGATGATATCATGATGAGATGTTGTTGATTTAATGATGAGATGATGATGAGATGATGATGATATCATGATGAGATGATGATGATGATATGATGATGATGATGATGATGATGATGACATGATGATGATGATGATGATGATGATGATGATATCATGATGATGATGATGTTCATGATGATGAGATCATGATGAAATGATGATGATGATATCATGATGATGATGAAGATGATGATGATGATGATGATGATATCATGGTGATGATATCATGATGATGATGATGATATCATGATGAGATGATGATGATGATATCATGATGATGATGATGATGATGATATCATGATGAGATGATGATGATGATATCATGATGATGATGATGATGACATCATGATGATGATGATGATGATGATATCATGATGATGATGATGATGATATCATGATGATGATGATGATATCATGATGAGATGATGATATCATGATGATGATGATAATGACATCATGATGATGATGATATCATGATGATGATGATGATGTTCATGATGATGAGATCATGATGAAATGATGATGATGATATCATGATGATGATGATGATGATGATATCATGATGATGATGATGATGATATCATGATGATGATGATGATGATATCATGATGATGATGATGATGATATCATGATGAGATGATGATGATGATGATATCATGATGATGATGATGATGATGATATCATGATGAGATGATGATGATGATGATATCATGATGATGATGATGATGATGATATCATGATGATGATGATGATGATGATATCATGATGATGATGATGATGATATCATGATGATGATGATGATGATATCATGATGATGATGATGATGATATCATGATGAGATGATGATGATGATGATATCATGATGATGATGATGATGATATCATGATGAGATGATGATGATGATGATATCATGATGATGATGATGATGATATCATGATGAGATGATGATGATGATGATATCATGATGATGATGATGAAGATGATGATGATATCATGATGATGATGATGATGATATCATGATGATGATGATATCATGATGAGATGATGATGATGATATCATGATGAAATGATGATGATGATATCATGATGATGATAATGATGATGATGATGATGATATCATGATGATGATATCATGATGAGATGATGATGATGATATCATGCTGAGATGATGATGATGATGATATCATGCTAAGATGATGATGATGATGATGATGGATGATATCATGAAGATATTGATGATATCATGATGATGATGATGATGATATCATGATGAGATGATGATGATGATATAATGAAGAGATGATGATGATGATGATGATGATGATGATGATGATATCATGAAGATATTGATAATATCATGATCAGATGATGATGATATCATGATGATGATGATATGATGATGATGATGATGATGATGATATCATGATGATGAGATGATGATGATGATATCATGAAGATGATATCATGATGATGAGATGATGATGATGATACCTTGAAGATGATGATGATATTGTTGGTCGCTAGGAATTGGAGATCCACCCTGGCACCAATATGGGACAAGCTAAAACAACAATTAATTTTTCAACTTAGGATGGAATCGGGAATCGCATTCCAATTTGATTTAGGAGAGTGGAACAGGGCTGATTGGAAGGAATGGATTCTGCAAACTGAAAAAACCTAAGGGGCTTTTACACTAAGATAGTAGAGGGAGGGGCAAGAGAGTAGGAGGAAGTGCTCGGAGACAGAGGTGGAAAGGGAAAGAGAAGGTGGGGAAAAGGGAAAACGAGGTAAAAAGGAAAGGAGAAGAGAAAGGAGGGAAGTAGAGAAAAAGGAGGGCAGGAAAGGGAAGGAAAAGGGAAAGAAAAGACGAATCAGGGTCATTAAGGCCACCCAAATCTCCCCATCTCACAAACTGACCAACAGAGCAAAAAAAGAGCAAAAAAGAGCTAAAATATATACGGTTACCTATCGACTCGCGTACAGAAGGGGTCCTGCCCGGTCTCACACGTCTCGGTCCTAAAGGGATATAGCATCCTACGAATAAGAACCTTGAAAATTCCCTAC